>PISW01000428.1:80658-165356 GCA_004023785.1 Mungos mungo | reverse complement strand
TGGTCACAAGGCCCAAGGTGGGTGAACTCGCCCGGGGGAGTGTGAATGAAGGCAGGAGAATGAAGACGCTGAGGCCAGACCCCGGAGTGATCATGAGGACTTGGGACCGGACATGGCCGTGGGCTCCAGGAGAGACGGGAGGGTGGGTGGAGACTCAGAGGCACAGAGGAGCTGTGTTCCTTGAAGTCTCAAACTTCGTCAGAGTGCCTTGGGGAACATCAGTGTTCTTGTACGTGTGTACACGTGGGTGTCCATGGAAATAGCTCGGGGAATCGGTTTGTCTGGATATTTCACACGGAGCTGCGTGTCTGCGGGTCTCAGGGTCTCCTGTGCAGCAGTGCCTACCAGCGAGGCTGTCCTTGGAGAGCAGAGTCTTGGAGGTGTTTCTGTGTGTTGGTGAAGATGTTCGCATACTCACACATGGGTGTATCATTGTGCATCTTCATGTATGTGTGCATCCCGGAGGCCTCCGGGCCTCAGCGTCCATAGATCTGACGTCCTAATGTTCCCCCACCCCCACCCCCTGCCTCTCTGGTTGCTCCTTCTCAGCCTTGGGTCCCCACTGCTGCGGCCACGGTTACCTGGAAGCCCCCTCTAGCTGCTCTCCCTCTGCCCGGGCACCAGCGCCCCCTAGGGGGCACGGTCCACCCCGCAGCCTCCGGGTAATTCTCACAGCCAGAATCTAGACTAGTGGGGGCACTCCAGTTCATGTCCTCCTTTGCAGCCCACAACACCCTGAACAGCAAGTTTTAAGGTCCCATTGTTCAGAAGGGAACCCGAGGCTCAGAAGGAGGCAGTGACCGGCTCAGTACGACAAAGCTAAGAAGGGGCAACAGAACCAGGGCTCAGGTTTGGCTGCAAATCCATGGCCTCACCAGCACCCCAGCTGTCCCCCCAAGCCCATGGTCCTCCAAGGTCAGGCTCAGCGATCTGGGGATCAAGGAAACTCTCCAACATTCAGAGTGGCCTCACGGAGGCCCAGAGAAATTAAGTCACAGCCCAGCACACAGCACAGAGACAGGACTCATCTGGGTCTTCACGTCCAAGCCCCAGGCCCAGGTTCCTGCAAGAGGGGCCTCCAGGGGGCGTCTGGGTGGTTCAGTCAGTTGAGCATCCCCCTGGATTTTGGCTCAGGTCATGACCCCAGGGTCGGGATCCAGCTCTGAGTTGGCCATGCTGGGGATTTCTCTCTCTCTCTCTCTCTGTCCCTCTCCTCCACCTGCCCTCTCTCTCTCTCTCTCAAAAAAAAAAAAAGTACAAAATTTAAAAGTAAAAAAAGAGGGGCCTCCAAGCTCCGCCCACCACCCCCAGCAGCGGGCTGCAAAGTCTCTTGCCTACAGCAACCGTTTAAAATCCTGTCACTAAAAAATGTGGAGGGGGGGTAGGGAGGAGGGGCTGTGCTAATCCAGCGCTCCCCTGTCTCCTGCCTGTCTTCTCTCCCCAGCCCAGAAGGTGAAGGCGCAGGAGGGGTGGGAGACACAGGCTGAGTCCCCGGAGGCACAGAGAGCGTGGGAGGAGGTCTCCCTCCAGGCCCCGTTCAGAGGCAGATTGGAACAGAATAAACACCGGCCGTTCCGCCACTGCCGGTCACAGACCGCAGCCCACCGACCTTCACAACAGCCAGAAGAGCTCTAATCCCATTGCACGGATGAAAAAGAAACAAAGCTTGGAGAGCAGTAACTTGCTCCAGGGTGATTCCTCCCGGGACCGTGGGGTCCAGGTCAAGGATCCTGTGCAATTAGAGAAGGGGATGGTCCCAGGAGAGGACCGTGATTCTGAGCCCACCCTACAAACTTGGGTCTTCAGGGTGTCTGAGTCACTGTGTGGTTCTGCCTCCCAGAACCCCCCGCTGCTGCCATCCCCCAGCTTGCCCCGAGAAACCTGCCCAGCGGCAGCCCCGGACTAGAGGTGAGGGATGTGCACTGCGACACAGAATGAGCATCCGCCTGGACAGATGGCCAGGGAGACAGGTGGTCCGACAGGCATTAGGAGGATGGCCAGAAGGAGGGTGACCGCACCCAGCCCTGCAGCCCCCTGCCGTGACGGGGACGGCGTCCCCCCGGGCCAGGCAGTGACGCCGGCCTGCTCTCCAGGGGCTGCCTGCACAACATTCCACGTCCCACGTGCTATGCTGAGCCTTGCGCGTTCTGTTCCACTTGCTCCTCGCAGCCCCGTGGGGCAGGAAGGGCTGTGACGTCCACCAGGTGGACGAAGACCCTGCTCTCCCGTTCCCCCCCCCCCCCCACCCAGGAGTTCCCATCCTACAGGCAGCGCCGCTGTGCCCCAGATGCCCTCTTCGCCTCTAGTGTCCGGGGACCCCGTACCAGGCAGAATCTGACCCCGGGCACTGACAGCCAGCCAGGGGACTCTATTTATGGCTTTGACTTCAGAGCAACCCCTGGGGCTTGACTGGAGAACGGAGACAGCCCCCAATTGCTCATTCCCCTTGATCTTCCCCTCTTGCCCCGCAGCCCTCTCAGAACGCATGTCCGCCTGGGGGAGCTGAAGCAGAAGCTACTAGAGAGTCACAGAGGCCTCGAAGGGGCAAGGCTGTGCCTGAAAATCTAGGGTAAGCCCCCTGGAGGAGGTAACAGCCAGAGCAAATGCTCAGAGATGGGAGCGGCAGGGCACCAGGGGTATGGGGCACACCCAGCTTGAAGTCAGGACCCAAAGGCCGGAGATGGCAGGAGGTAAGGTCCCTGGTGCTGCCAGCACCCACACTGCACATGCCAGGAGTCATCAGGCCCTTGGCACTGGAGGAGCACCTGACGCTCCCCGTTCTCTGATTTAGCTGAGGGTAAGGTCAGCGCACTCGGAGACTTTGAATGACACAGAAGAGCATATGCAATGCATCTATTTGTGGTCTAAAGAGGAATAAGAAACAGGAAACCCTTGCCCACTCTCTAGATGAAGAGCAACATACATTTCAATGCCTGGGGACCTTTGCTGTGCCCCCACCGTGATTCCGGGAGCCTTTATTTGTTCACTTGGAAAACTCTGATCCAAATCAGAGTCAAATCAGTAACAAAGCGATGCACAGAAAGTTCTTAGCACAGAATCTAGTGGGAATGGACCCCTCGTGAGTAGGCAGCCCCTTGTGAATCTATCCTCTGCGCAGAATACCCAGGACCTTTCTACGAGCAGTGCCCCCCCAACAAACCTTGGGGTGCTTTGCTACTAAATCTCGAGACAGACCGGAAGCTAGTTGGAATTTCACGTCAGAGCCTGCAGTCACCTGTCAGACCACGAGGTGGCGATCGGGAGTCGGGAAGGTGAGAGTCGAAGCCGCCGCTGGGCTCAGAGAAGAGCGAACGGCAGCTGATTCCGACCAGGGAAGAAAGGAAGGAAGAAATCCTCCTCCGCAGAGGCTTCTGTGCCCCAGGCCCTGTGCGGGAGCTTCACCGGGATGACACGGTGCTTTCCTCATCACAACCCTGAGAAGCAGGTGTGAGCATTCCCAACTTACAGAACAGGAACATGGGCTCAGAGAGGTCAGGTAACCTGCCTGAGGCCACACAGCTAGGAAATAGCAGATCTGGGGTCTGAAGCAGAGTGGGGCTGTGACAAAGACACGGGAGAAGGAAAACAAGGGGAGGTGGAAGGGGAGTAAAAATAGCAACCTCTTTAGCGACTCCCAGCCTTATTTTGCCTGTCTCACTGACTCCTCACACTGACCTGTGAGGCAGGTACTGTCACTGCCCCCATTTTATGGGTAAGGAAACTAAGGTTGGGGGAGGCTAAAAGTCAGAGAGAGACTACTTATTATCAGTAGAGCCCAGAGGGAGGACCACAAGGGTGGGCAGAGAGCTGCTGAGTCCCACCCCTCCCGCCGCCCCAACACACATATACATCCCCTGGCCCCTTCTCTTCCCCTGCTCCTCAAAGAGGGAGAGCGGGCTGGCCCCGCCCAGGGCCCAGGGCAGCTTCAGCTCCCCCAGGCACGTGAGGGATGCTCCGTCACTGGAACAAGATCCAGGTCCGCCCCCATAGAACACAGACCCCTACGGATGCTTCCAGAACAGGGGATTTGAGTCATAGCTGGAAGCCCCCGATCAGGGGTGTTTCATTCTGACCATTTCAGTCGCTGGGGCTCTGGGGGCTGGGGGTGGGGTGGGGAGGGGGCTCTGGACCGCCTCCACCCCCACCCCCCGCAGCTTTGGAGAGTGTGCAGAGCGGCATTACCAAGCTCCCGTCCTGACTCTGTTCTTCACTGGCTGAGTAGCCCTGGACAAGTCACGTAACCATCCCGAGCCTTGGTTTCCTTGTAAACGGAGGCGTGAGCACAGAGCCATCATGAGGGTCACAGGAGTCAGTGAGCCGGGCACAGGGTCCTCCCACCCCAGGCACTCAAACAACAAGGCTAAGATTATTTGTGGGTGCCCCTCACTTCTGCCTGCCCAGGAAGCTAACTCTCAGCCCAGAAAACCAAGCCAAGAGGAGCCCAACGGCACTGGAGGAAGTGTTTGGGGTTGTCCTTGGCACTGGCAATGGCAAGGCTCCCCCACCCCCTAGAGGCCCAGGGAGCTTCCAGGAGATGTGTTTCATGAGATGCCAGCCTTCCTTTTCCTATGCTCTGGGACTGACAGACTCCTGGCCCTCACATGCCCTCAGAGGAGGCTTCGACGCATGGGCAGTGGGAGTTTGTGCCTGCGAGTCAGCCCAAATCTTGTGGCCTATGCCTCCTGGCCTGTGATTGGTCCAAGGATGGGGTCAGGGCACCTTCTGAGATCCCGAGCCCGGGATGCTGGCAGTTATGCTTTGTACCACCAGGGGGAGCCCTAGAGACTGTGGCCAAACATGGACCGAGAACCCGACAAAGCCTTCCGTTTATGGAGCCATTAAGAAGCTAACAAATAAATGGCTAATAAAACTCTTTACTACTTAAGCTAGTTAGAATTAAGCCTCTGTCACTTGCCACCAAAGAGTCGTGGCTAAAACCCGCACCCATCTCACAAGCTTATTGGGTAAATAAATGAGATAATATTTCCAAGTCACTGGCATAAAAATCAGTGTTCAAAAAAAAAAAAAGGAGCTGATTCTCAACAGGACGCAGTAACAGCACCTGTACCTTCCCCCACCCCCGGTTTTGCAACATCACCCCACTTTGTTTATGCAAATGCAGTTTGCGAAAACTCTACCCAACACGTACAGAGATTTCGAGCTGGCATTTAGGAGGAGATACGGTTTTGGGGACATTTTTTCCTGTGGATCCCATTCAACTGCCTACGGTCAGAGATTCCTGAGAATAAATGAAAACAATAGTTTCATACGATAGTAAAATACATATATGGTCAGTATGTATTAAGAAACAACGTGTATTATGAAACAATAGTTTCATACGATAGTAAAATACATATGTCGTCCCTGACATCAGAGCACCGGTGGCCATGAGCACCTGCCTGGTGCGGGGTCCCCTCAGTTCACCCCAAAGCTGGAACTTGGGGGCTGCCCCACAGGGCCAGGCAGTGGGGAACTTCATAAGCCAACAGATTTCAGTTGAAAAAGTGGATTACTGGTGCCGAGTTGCTAATGAGCAAATAATCAGGTTACACCCTTCGCAAAAATGTCCACCAACCGAGAGACTGTGACGAGTGCAGAAAACTGGAGTCACGCTCTGCAGAACGGTGAAGCACAGCTTTCCACAAGGTCGACTCCCTGCAAATGACGTTTTGTTTATAGAATGTCCTGCCAACATCTAGAAACACGGCCGTAACCGTGATGGCAGGACAGTAATAATCGCTGCTACATGCCAGGTGTTTATTTCATTGTCCCTCAGAGTATTACGATTATCCCCGTTGTACAGGTGAAAACACTGAGGCTCTGAGGGGTAAAGGAGCTTGTTAAGTGAGCGGCAGATCCTGAGAGCAGGTTACCTGTGTAAACAAGCAATTCTACCCAGAGGGAAGGCCGGGACAGACAGGTTAAGCTCCCAATTTTCTGCAACTCTGCCCTTCCAAAGGGTGGAGCGGGCTTCACCAGATTAGGCTCCAGGCCAAGAGTGAGTTGGAATGGCCGGAGGGACGACTGAGGAGGCCTCTTCCCAGGGGAACAGCGGTGACGATTCAAAGGCAGGGCTGAGGGGTGTGGCCCATTGTAAGCTGCTTCCCAGGCACTGGCCAGCAAGTGGGCTTCTCAGGACCAGAGAAGCAGGGAGGGGTAGGGGAGACTGGAGGCCAGAAAGCCCCCCGCCTCCTGGGCCAGCCAGGCAGGAACAGCGTGTGCCTCTTACATCATTGCCTCACGAGGTCTAGAGGGGAAAGGCAGAGCTCAGAGTGGTCAGCAATTTGCAAAGTTCACACAGCTGATCAGCACAGATGGAACAGGAATGTGCTCGAAAGGGGAGGGGGGAGAATGGGTTCATTTTCACAGATTAAAGCCCCGCCCTCACCCCCAGCACGTCCCAACCTTCCCACCAGAATTACCCAGAGAAGAAATCTTGTGGATTGGGGAACCTAGAAAGTTTCCCAGTGGGGAAGCATGGGGTGGACAAGCATGGGGTGGGTGGAGGGAGGAGAAAAGAGCTCTGTCCATAGCGAGGCTGGATTAGGAGCAGGTGCAGGAACGGGGGCTGGGAGGCCGACCAATCAGCCTGGGACGCCTGGGAGCCTGGCCCCGCTCCCGGAGCCATTTCCAAGTCACTGAGCGGGCGGGCCCCTGTCCTAGCGGTGATTCCCCCGAGCCAGGGCCCTGCTCCGGAGTGGGCCGGCCCTCAGCCCCGCTGAAGGAAGGACTGTCCGAGCACCGCGCTGGGGGCGTATCCAGGCAAGTTGCTGTGATTGTGGTTTTCCTGGAGCTTCCGCTTAGTTAGGGGTGCCTGCCGCTTCGTTCTGGGTGCAAAAGGTTTGTGATTGCTCTATGCTCCGCAGAAAATGCATCTTCCTTCCTTTTTTTTAAATTATTTTTTATGGTTTTTTAAATTATTTTTTTGAGAGACAGTGCAAGTAGGGGAGGGTCAGAGAAAAGGGAGATACAGAATCTGAAGCAGGCTCCAGGCTCTGAGCTAGCTGTCAGCACAGAGCCTGACACGGGGCTCAAACCCACGACCTGTGAGATCATGAGCTGAAGCCCGCCGGACACTTAACTGACTGAGCCACCCAAGCATCCGCATCCTCCTTCCTTAAATCACATTCCTCTCTGTCCCGTGTAATCCTTTCAGCCTTGAACTCTACTTCGATGGCAACCTTGGCACTCCTACGTCCTATTTTGTTTACCTTGACCTACTATCTTTATCTTTGTCCGGACGCTTTCTCTTGCAGTCTTTCTTTGTCCTTTTTTGGTTATTTGTTGTTGTTATTTTTTTTTAAAGCATAGAAGTGGGGTTCATTTTTATTTTCAATATATTTGATACATACGCCAGGCAAATGTGTAACTAATATAAGTTATGAAGCATAAAAACATCTGTGAACAAGAAGCAAAGATAAGAACGAGAACATTACCCAAGCCACGGAATCTTCCTCTGTGTTCCAGCCCTCTCTTCCCCTTCCTCACCCCTGCAGATAACCACTGTCTTGTAGCCTGTGTTTATCACTGCTTTGCTTTAGGAAGAAACCCTAATCCCCCCCATTAGATTATCATTCAACTTTGCTTGTTTTTGCGCTTTTTTTTTTAAACAAGGGATATCATAGCCTTCTACTAGTTCCTTTTAATAAAGCAATATTGTTGCCAGCTCTCACCCACATTGTTGCATGTGGCTATTGTTTGTTACATTTGTTTATGAATTCTCCTACTGCAGATCCTTGGATTTTTCCAGCTTTTCGCTAGAATGAACAATGCCACTACAAGGTTCCTAATGCACACAGATCAGTCTCCCCGGACCATGAGCTGGTAGGGGCGCTGCTGGGTTGCCCCGATCTGCCCAGGGTCAGCTTTGTGAGACAAAGTCGGTTTTCCAAAGTGGTTTGGCAGTAAGAGTTCCTGCCGCTCCCGGTCCCTCCTGGTACTTCCCAATTTTGACCTGCCTCAGACGATCTGAATTTGCTACCTGCCGCCTTACCGCCTTACTGTTAATGAAGTTGAGCATCTTTTCGTATGTAGATCCTCCGTTTGTGTTTTCTCTTTTGTGAAAGGCTAATTTGTGTCTTTTGCTCAATTTTCTTTCGGATTGTTGGCCTTTTTCTTATTTACTTCTAGGGTTGTTCGGGTTTGTTTTTTTTTTTAAAGATATAGTCTGGATACAAATTCTTTGCTAGTTATACGTGTTATAAGTAAGTAATTTCTCCCAGTTTGTGGACTAGATGTTCTTCTATTAATATTTTTTTCATTTTAAAAAAGTTTTATTTATTTTGAGAGAGAGTAGGGGAGGGGCAGAGAGAGAGAGAGAGAGAGAGAGAGAGAGAGAGAGAGAGAGAGAGAGAGAGAGAATCCCAAGCAGGCTCTGTGCTGTCAGCCCAGAATCCACCATGGGGCTCAATCTCACAAACCCTGAGATTATGATCTGCGTGGACCTCAAGAGTCAGGCACTTAACTGACTGAGCCACCCAGGGGCCCTTAGGAGTTCTTTTATTTATTTATTTATTTATTTATTTATTTATTTATTTATTTTTGAGAGAGACAGAGAACATGAGCAGGAGAGGGGGCAGGGAGAGAGGAGGAGAGAGGATTCGAAGCAAGCTCTGTGCTGACAGCGGGGAGCCCGATGCAGGGCTCAGACTCGTGAACCGTGAGATCATGACCTGAGCTGAAGTCGACTCAACCGACTGAGCCACCCAGGCGCCCCTCCGAGTTCTCCTATTTAATGTAGACTAATTTATTATACGTTTTTGACTTTTTGTTTTGTTTTGTTTATAAAATCCTTCCCTACCCGAGTCATAAAGATATTCTCTTACACATTTCTTCTTACATTGTGATGTTTTGGCTTCCACGTTCAAAAATCTTAATCCGTTAAGAATTTACCCCGGGGCGGGGGGGGGGGGCGCCTGGCCGGCTCAGTCAGTGGGGCACGGGGCTCTTGATCTCAGGCGCATGTTGGGTGTAGAGATCACTTATAAATAAAATCTCTAAAGAAAAGAATTTTGGGGAGGGCACAGGTGAGATAAAGATCAATTTCATATTTTTTCATATGGGTAAGCAATCATGAAGGCCCCTTCCCATTGAATAGTTACTCCTTTCCCTAAAAGGCCGGTTCTATTGTATGTACGTATGTATGTATGTACGTATGTATGTCAGGTTTTCGTGCATCTGAGCATGTACCGCTGTCGCGCTGGTCTGTTGGGCTAATCCTGTGCCAGAATCGCACTGTCTTAACTACAAAGACTTTATTAAGTCATGATTGCATTTAAGGCCTGTTCTACCCCCATTTCTTCTTCAAAATTGTATGGCTTGTCTTGGCCATTTGCTCTTTCACATAGATTGTAAGAACAGATTGTAAAAAAGTACTTTTCAATGTCCTGTCGGGATTTGCTCAGAACTATAATCCCTCCTCCTCCTCCATAGATCCATCCGGGGAGAACTGACAAAATACGGGTATGAGTCTTTATCTCCGTGAACAGGATCAGCAGGATCAAACCTCCCTGTTTATTTAGGGCTTCTTTAGTATCTTTCAACAGAGTTGTATGATTTTCTACATCAGGTCATATACATACTTTTATTAGCTTCGTTGTCAGGGTGCTTACTTTCTGTCAATTTCCTAAATGTTGTCTTTTTCTGAACTGTTTTATAAGCCAGTATTATGAAATGGAATTTAGTTTTAAATATGATCATAGATCCTGCCACCTTGATAAACTCTTATCAAGTCTAATAATCTCTCAGGATATTATTTTGGTTTTTTAATGTAGATAATCATATCTGGAAATGATCATTTTGTCTCTTTCTAATGTATAATATATGATATATGTATAATATGTGATATTCTAATATGTGATATAATATGTAGATATACAATTATTATACATGGTATTAGAATATATATTAATGATACTAGTACTATATTCATATATAATGTATTTTCATGTTAAACTACCCTTACTCCCATGGTATCAAGCCAGTTTGGTAATGATTTTAAATATATAGTTTTTTCTTTCTTTTTTATTATTTGTTTTAGAGAGCACATGTAAATGTGAGTGAGGGAGAGGCACAGAGGAGAGAGAGAGAGAGAAGGAATCTTAAGCAGGACCCAGGCTCAATGCCTGATGCAGGACTCAATCCCACAACCCCGGGATCATGACCTGTTCCGAAATCAAGAGCCAGATGCTCAACTGACTGAGCCACACTGGTGCCTCCATATTTTTCTTCTTTATTCCTGTTTTTATACAAAGCTATCTGTGATTTTTTTAATGTTTATTTTTGAGAGAGACAGAGTGTGAGTGGGGGGGGGTGGGCAGGGAGGGCAGAGAGAGAGACAGACACAGAATCTGAAGCAGGCTCCAGGCTCTGAGCTGTCAGCACAGAGCCCAACACGGGACTCAAACTCAAAAATCATAGGTCATGGCTCGAGCTGAAGTCAGACACACAACTGACTGAGCCGCCCAGGTGCCGCAGCTATCTGTGATTTTAAATATTTCGTTGGATTCAGTTTTCTCCTATTCTTTCTTGATTTTTGTATGCAGCCACATGGGTGAGCCTGGCCTGGTTTGGGTATTAAGTTACACTAGTTTCTCCAAATGACATGAGGGCCCCCTCTTTTCTGTCCTCTGGATGAGTTTGTATAAAATTGTCATATCTGTTCTTTGGATGTTTGGAATCATCTGGGCTTGATAGTTTCTAAGTGGAGCTATTTCAGCTATGTATTCAATTATGTTTAGTAGTTTGGGGACTAGTCAGCATTTTTATTTCTTCTTGAGTCAGTTTTGATAAGTCACGTGTTTCGAGGAGTTTGTGCATGTTGCTTGTGTTAAAATTCATTAATACAAAGCTGTGTAAGATATTCTCTTTTTTTTCTTTTTTAAAAACTTTATTTAAGTAACCTCCACATCCAACATGGGGCTCAACTCACAACCAGGAGAGCAGGAGTTGGCTCTCTTCCCACAGAGCCAGCCGGGCGCCCTCTTTTTTTTTTTTTATCTTTTAAGCCTCTTCACTATTGGTAGCAATATTTTCTTTCTCATTCATGATATTATTGGTTTATGCCTGTGTCTTTTTACTCTTGAAATTTTGCCAATATTTATCTGTTTTATCAGATCTTTCAAAACCAATTTTGTCCTTGTTGATTCCATGTATCTTTATTTTTCTACTTTACTAATTTATGGTGTCCTTTCTTCTACCTCCACCAAGTTCTGTTGTTCTTTTCCTAATATTGTGAGGTGGATGCTTAGCTCATTAATTGTCAGCCTTCCCCCCCCCCCCCCGCCCCAAGATACGTATTTAAGGCTCTACATTTCCTTCAACTACCACTTTTGCTGCATTCCACAAGTTTGGATGTGTAGTATTTTCATTCAGCGTAAATACTTTAAAATTTTCCAGTGGGGGCGCCTAAGTGGCTCAGTCCATTGAGCATCTGATTCTTCATTTCAGGTCATGATCCCGGGGTCCTGGGATCAAGCCCCATGTCAGGCTCCATGCTCATCATGGAGATGTTCCCTCAAAATAAATAAATAAACTTCAAAAATACTCTTTAAAAATGTATAAAATAGTATCAATAATAATAATAATGTCTACTTCGTGGGCAAAAAAGAAAACGGGCAGAACTCAAATATTGGCCATCAAGTTGGAGGGGTGATTGGAGTTAATGTGATTAAAGGTCCTTGGATTATTTGGCGGATGGTAAAAAAATAATTATTAACTTTTTAAAAACATAATTTATGGGGTGACTGGGTGGTTCAGTCGGTTAAGCGTCTGACTTCAGCTCAGGTCATGATCTCACAGTTTGTGGGTTCGAGTCCCACGTTGGGCTCGGTGCTGACAGCTCAGAGCCTGGAGCCTGTCTTTGGATTCTGTGTCTCCCTCTCTCTCTGACCCTCCCCTGCTCACGCTGTCTCTCTCTCTCTCAAAAATAAATAAAAACATTAAAATATATATAATTGTCAAATTGGTTAACATAGAGTGTGTAAAGTGTGCTCTTGGTTTTTGGGTAGATTCCAGTGGTTCATCGCTTACGTACAACACTCAGTGCTCATCCCAACAAGTGCCCTCCTCAGTGCCCATCACCCATTTTCCCCTCTCCCCCACCCCCCCCCATCAACCTTCAGTTTGTTCTCTGTATTTAAGAGTCTCTTGTGGTTTCCCTCCCTCCCTGTCTGTTGATAACTATTTCCCCCCTCCCCCTCCCCCTCCCCCATGGTCTTCTGTGAAGTTTCTCAAGATCCATATATGTATGAAAACATATGATATCTGTCCTTCTCTGACTGACTTATTTCACTCAGCATAATACCTTCCAGTTCCATCCACATTGCTGCAAATGGCATGATTTCATTCTTTCTCGTTGCCATGTAGTATTCCATTGTGTAGATAAACCACATCTTCTTGATCCATTCATTAGGTGATGGACATTTAGGCTCTTTCCATGATTTGGCTATTGTTGAAAGTGCTGCTATAAACATTGGGTGCATGTGCCCCTATGAATCAACACTCCTGTGTCCTTTGGATAAATTCCTAGAAGTGCTATTGCTGGGTCATAGGGGAGTTCTCTTTTTAATTTTTTGAGGAACTTCCACACCGTTTTCCAGAGCAGCTGCACAACAGTCATCCACACCAACGGTGGAAGAGGAGCTGCCCGTTTCTCCGCATCCTCTCCGGCATCTGTTGTTTCCTGATTTGTTCATTTTAGCCACTCTGACAGGTGTGAGGTGGTATCTCAGTGTGGTTTTGATTTGTATTTCCCTGATGATGAGTGGTGCTGAGCATCGTTTGATGTGCCTGTAGGCCATCTGGATGTCCTCTTTGGAGAAGTGTCTGTTCATGTCTTCTGCCCAATTCTTCACTGGGTTGTTTTTCAGGTGTTGAGTTTGGTGAGTTCTTTAGATTTTGGATACTAATCCTTCATCCAGTATGTCATTTGCAAATATCTTTTCCCATGCCATCAGTGGCCTTGTAGATTTGTTGATTGTTTCCTGTGCTGTGCAGAAGCTTTTTATTTTGATGAGGTCCCAATAGTTCATTTTTGCTTTTAATTCCCTCGCCTTTGGGGACGTGTTGAGTAAGAAGTTGCTGCGGCTGAGGTCAAAGAGGTTGTTGCTTGCTTTCTCCTCTAGGGTTTCGATGGTTTCCTGTCTCACATTCAGGTCCTTTATCCATTTATTTTTGTGTCTGGTGTAAGAAAATGGTATAGTTTCAGTCTTCTGCATGTTGCTGTCTAGCTCTCCCAGCACTGCTTGTTCAAGAGGCTGATTTTTTTCCACTGGATACTCTTTCCTGCTTTGTCAAAGATTAGTTTGCCATACATTTGTGGGTCCAATTCTGGATTCTCTACTGTATTCCATGGTCCATGTGTCTGTTTTTGTGCCAATACCATACTGTATTGATGATGACAGCTTTGTAGTAGAGGCTAAAGTCCGAGATTGTGATGTTTCCCACTTTGGTTTTCTTTCTCAATATTACTTTGGGTATTTAGGGTCTTTTAGGGTATTATGGTTCCATACAAATAAATAATTATTAACTTTAGACTTAAGTTTGAAAGATATAATTTTAAGGGTAATTACTAGAAGAATAGAAAAAGGAGGATGCACTTACCTACTGCAGTGCAAAAAAATGGAAGAAACGGGGAACCCTCAAGTTTTTTCTACATTTTTGATGTTTATTTATTTTTGAGAGAGAGAGGGAGACAGAGCACGAGTGAGGGTGGGGGAGAGAAAGGGAGACACAGAATTCAAAGCAGGCTCTAGGCTCTGGGCTGTCAGTACAGAGCCTGATGCAGGGCTCAAACTCATGAGCTCTGAGATCATGACCTAAGTTGGGCACTTAGCCGACTGAGCCACCCAGATGCCCTGAAAACCCTCAAGGTTTTAAAAAGTAAGAAAGGAGAAAGGAGAACCATGGAAAATATGGTGGGTCAAAAAGAAGCACAAAATTAGATGACAGATGCAAGTCCAAATTTCTCACTAATCTTAAAAAAGAAAATGAAAGTGTGCTAAACTCTCCAGGTAAAAGACAGAGATGATCTGATATAATGTATTTTTTAAAACCAGCCATACGTGGTCTATAAGAACCACTCCTAAAACATAAGGACACTGAAAGGCTGGAAATAAAGTATTCATTATATATATATCAGAAAAATACTAACCAAAGGAAAGTTGTAGTGGTTTTATTAGTATCAAAAAAAAAAATAGAGAGTAAGGGGCACCTGGGTGACTCAGTCAGTTGAGTGTCTGACTCTTGATCTCAGCTCAGTCATGATCCCAAGGTCGTGAGATTGAGCCCCACATCAGGCTCCTGCTTGAGATTGTCTCTCTCCCTCTGCCCCTCCCCTGCTCATGGGCATGCGTGCACTCTCTCTCTCTCTCTCAAAAAAAAAAAAAAAAACCTAAAAAATAAAAAAATTGAGATTAAGTTAAATATTATTGTAAGAGATAAGGTTCCTAATAATAATAAAGGTTTTAGTGCATCTAGAGGATAAAACAAATGAATGAATAAAACAGCCTCAACTTACACAAAGCAAGAATGGAAGAACTACAGAGAAAAATTGATACTCCATGATTATTCTGAAATATTTCAACATATCTCTTGTAATTATTGATATGCTAGCAAAGAAAAAATTAAGATATAGATGACCTAAATTACACTATTAACAAAACCTAAAGAAGTGGATGTGGATAAAATCCCAACTCCAACAATTAGAGAAAGACATGTTTTCATGCACACATGCGAAATTTATAAAAAGTGACCGCATACGAGAATATACTGCAATTCTCAACAAATTATAATATCTGGGATCATACA
Source organism: Mungos mungo (assembly GCA_004023785.1). Taxonomy (NCBI): domain Eukaryota; kingdom Metazoa; phylum Chordata; class Mammalia; order Carnivora; family Herpestidae; genus Mungos; species Mungos mungo. The sequence continues at coordinate 150,548 of PISW01000428.1, read as the reverse complement.
AATCATGTTTCTGTAACCTACAATGCAAGCAAGTTAAAAGTCAATGATAAAATGATGAGTAAAAAAAAAAAAAGGTCCATATGTTTGTAAATTAGAAAAAAATCACAGTGGGAAAAAATATTGTTTTAATTTAGAGAGAGAGCAAGTGTGTGAGAGGGAAGAGGCAGAAGAATGGGAGAGAGAGAATCCCAGGCAGGCTCAGCCCCGAATCTGATGTGGAGGTCGATCCCCTGAATGGTGAAACCGTGAGCTGAGCCAAAACCTGATGCTTAACCAACTGAGACACTCAGGCGCTCCTATTTTATACGTTTTGTATTTATATTTACCTATACATTTACCATTTCTTTACTAATGATTTCTTCTTTCTTTTTGAGATTATTTTCTTTTACTTTACAGAAAGTCTAACAGTGGTGAATTCCCTCGGGTTTTGTTCATATAAAAGTGGCTTTATTTTGTTATCGTTTTCAAAAGGTAGGAGTGCACAAGTCTCAGGTCAACAATGGTTTTGTATTCCATCTTGTATTACTTTGAACCTTTGATACATGATTCTTCTATATTCTGTCTTTTGTCATTCCAGCAGCCAAAGTGTTTAGGAAAGATACCCACGTTCGGTGTTTATTATATTGCTGACTCCCACTCATGGTGGCTAGTTTCCTTGTCGTTTGGTGACCCCTGATTGTGAGCTCATGTTCTGTGAATTTTAATCTGAGAGAATCCTGGGGGCCTTCCTCCTGAGGCGCATCTGTTTCTGCCAGGACTCAGGGGATGCTATGAACCTGGAGCTGCTTCAAGCACCATTAAGAGACCTTGGCTCAAAGCCAGAGTCTCATGCTAAGTTCTCTGGCCTCGCCTCTGCCCTCGACTTAATTTGCCTATCACAGCACAGACTTCACCAGTTAGCCTAATTTTCCTGTTAGCCTGTCATCCACCACTCCAGTGCTTCAGTTTCAGTTCCCCATTGTCTTGTATTTTTCTGGGCAGAGGGTGTTTCGTGGAGATCTCCCTTACTTTTTAACAAACCCAGCAAAGCGTACAAATGCTGGTTTCTTTGTGTTTTTGTAATTCATGCAGGATCTAGTTGAATTTTAGTGGGAGGGCCTTGCAGAGCACTAGTTCACCATCTTGCCAAAAGTAGCAATCCCAGGGGGCCTAGGTGGCTTAGTTGGTTAAGCGTCCAACTTCAACTCAGGTCACAATTTCACGGTTTGTGGGTTTGAGCCCTGTGTCAGGCTCTGTGCTGTCAACAGAGCTTGCTTTGGATCCTTTGTCCCCCTCTCTCTGCCCATTCCCCGGCTTGCTTGCTCTCACTCTCTCCCTCTCTCTCTCTCAAAAATAACATTTTTTTAAAAGTAGAGATCCCATGATGCTACTATCATCCCTCTATTACAGATGAGGAAGCTGAGGCTCAGAAAATCCAATGTCTTGCTCAAGACTACACAGCCATCCAGCGGCAGAGTCAAGACTAGAAGCCATTCTGTCTGACTCCAGAGCCCAAGCATGAGTATGTAACCAGCGGGTTGCTGGTCCCCAAAGGAAAAGAACCGTATTTACAGGGTTGACGCCCCGCAGTATCTGATGCAGGCCCAGGCCAACACGTGGGACGAACCCTCAAGCTTCTGACGGGAAGTGAATGAGGAGACCCCGTGTGGCCCAGAGCAGGCAGGCCCCCAGCCACCCAGCACCGTCTCACACTGGCTCGACCAGAGCCGGTACAGGGCACTAGGCCTGCTGCTCCGGCTCCGGGAAGGGAGCCAACAGGCACTTCCTGCTCTCAGGTTTCCATGACAACCAGTCATCCTTATGAGATGCAAAAGGCACAGGCATTGAGTGAACGTCTCTGAATCTTGAGTCCTCGTCACCAGTAGGTCTTCTGCAGCCTTGAGGGGCAGAGCGAGGGGGGCTCAGAGGAAAGAGAGTTTGTGTGATGCGGTAATGTTCAAACAAGCCACTCACCAGCTCCTTTCTCCCCACTCATACCCCAAGGATGGGGGCCTCGGGGTCCCAGGGCCAAGAAGTCTAGAGCCAGGCTCGGAGCAGCCTGATAATAGGTCCCAAACAGAACCAGGTTCCCCTTTCTCACCCAACAGCAATCCCCTCAGGCCTCCTTCTGCCGGGCACTCGGGCTCCCCTGATTAATGAGGACCCCCGCCCTGGTGCGCAGTCTCCCACAAGAGCCAGACATCTCCTAACCAGGTGACAGGGAGGCAGAGACGTCCGGAGAGTACAGAGAAGGGTTTCCCTCCAGAAAGGCTTCCCCCTGACCAGATAGACACATTTGAGCTGGGCCTCAAAGGGTGACGGGACCTCGGCCCTGCAGAGAAGGGAGGAAAGGACGTTACAGGCAGTGGAAATTATCTGCAGTGGGTTCAGAAACATGCAAGAGCAAAGTAGACTTAAGAGAAGCGGGATGGGGCACCTGGGTGGCTCAGTCGGTTAAGGGTCTGGCTTCAGCTCAGGTCATGATCTCACGGTTTGTGGGTTTGAGCCCCGCGTCGGGCTCTGTGCTGACAGCTAGCTCAGAGCCTGGAGCCTGCTTCGGATTCTGTGTCTCTTTCTCTCTCTGACCCTCCCCTGCTCACACTGTTTCTCTCTGTCTTTCAAAAATAAATAAAAAACATCAAAAAATTTTTTTAAAAAAAGGGAAGCGGGAAGGGCAGCCAGCGGCCGCAGAGGGGAGTCAGACCAGAGCTTAAAGGCCTTGAACGTGATGCTGTGAACTCCGGCTTTATCCTGGGAGCAGCAGGCAGCCCTTAAAGAGTTTTACGAGGGGATGACACGGCCCTACTGTCATCACAGTATGGAGGATGGGTGGGAACCGGGACGATGACTAGTGGCAGGGATAAGAGAAAAGGGGACAGATCTGAGAGATGTTAGAAGCAGCAGATCAGCGGGAGGTGGTGAGAGATTGTACTCGAGGAGCTGGGGGGGGGGGCGGAGATGGGCGCATTGCATTAACCAGGAGACAGAACGCGGGAGCAGGAGCGGGGATGGAGGAGGGGCGGCCATATCAGGCCCCTGCTGGGTCATGCGGAGGTGACCGGTTCTCCTCATAAAGATGCCGGTGGTTGAGCTCCCTGGAGTGTGATATCCAGGACATTTCCTCTCCAGGTCAATGGAGGAAAAAAATGTTTTAGAGCCTTTTCCAGCCTGGAGGCCTCCAGCAGGCTTCCACCACCGGGTGGGCTGCTGCAGCTGGAGATTTGCCCCTCAGAGCTCCCCCCACACCCCTGCTCTGAACTGCACCAGCCCTGGTGTCCCCCCAGCCCCTGCAAGGGACATCCTGGGCAGCTGGTGTCTCCCACTGCTGGGCCGACGGTCCCGTCTCGGAGGCCAGTGGAGCCAAATTTCTGTTTTGTCCTTGTTTTCTTCTAGTTCTGTACTTGTCAGTCACGTGGGGGGCTGCTCGGCTGGGCAGCCCAGGGCTGTGTTCATGAGTGAACTGTGGAGGGGCGCTTGGGTGGCTCAGTGGGCTAAGCATCCGACTGCAGCTCAGGTCACGATCTCCCAGTTCGTGGGTTCAAGCTCCCTGTTGGGCTCTGTGCTGACAGCTCGGAGCCTGGAGCCTGCTTCAGATTCTGTGTCTGCCTCTCTCTGCCTCTCCCCTGCTCATGCTCTGTCTCTCTCTCTTCCTCTCTCAGAAATAAATAAACGTTAAAAAAAAAAAAAAAGGTGAATTGTAGAGAAGTCAAGGTGATGATTGCAAATCTAAGAAGGTGGCTCTGGAGTCAGACAGAACCATGCGCAAATTCGGACTCTACCCTAATGGCTGTGTCTATGGGCCGAGTCTCCGCCGCTTAATGAGATCCACAGATACACCACGTCCTCACACATCCTGCTCCCGCTTCTCTCCTCCCTCACGCCCTCTCTCAAGTTCACAGGCCTCTGTTGTTCATGCTCCCCTCTCCCCCCCCCCACTCCTCTCCAGGCAGGGCCACACCCCTTCCCTTCCCCGCCCCCCCCCCACCCCGCCTGACCCTGGTAGGGAGTCATCTCAGGCTCCGGAAGGAATCATGTGGGGGCCAGGGGCCTCTTCACTCTCCAGCCCCCCAACGTGATCTCCAGGCAGGTGCTGGGCCCCGCCACCAGCGACCAGATTTTGCCCAGCCTGAGTACTTGACCCTGCCTCTGGACTTTGGGGGTGCCATCCTGCCCCAGAAGAAGCTGGGGGGGGGGCGGTGTGGGCTTGGCAACGCAAAGGGGTCACTAGGCTGGTATCCATTTCTGCTCCTCTTACTCCCTCGTCCAGCAGTCCCCACCACCACACACACCCCAGGACTTTCTGGGAGCAGGAGGAGGGAGGCACGTCCCGCCTTGGAGTCTGGGAAAGGGGCGGGGCCTGACCTGAGGGGCTCCGAGGCAAACCCCGCCCCCCTGGCCCTGGACAGCGGAGCCCACCTTCCTGGGAGGCCCCAGGGAACCACAGCGGGGGGTCGCAGGCCGGTTGCCCCGCAGAGTCCGGGCGCCCCGGGCCTGACCCACGCCCTGCCTGGTGGGGCCACCGCTCGGCCGGGGGACGGGGGGTGCAGGCTCCCAGACCCAGCACCCGCTTCCTCCCAAGGGCGGGGCCCGGCGGCCACAAGCCAAGCGCCGTAAAATTTAAAGAGGTGAGAGAGACACTGCGCAGAAACCTCAGCAGCGCGGGGAAATGAAATAAGGCCTCCCTTCGGGGCGCCCGCCCCGCCCGTGCTGCGGGCCCGGGCCATGGGCGCCCCGCAGGGGCCAGGTGCGGACCCGGCGATCAGCACCCCTCCCCAGGGCTGGGGTACAGACACGCTCCCCAAGCGGCCCCCCAGCGTGGGAGAGAGAGCCCAGGCACCCAGGGGTCCGGGCCTCAGCAACCTGCCGAGTGTCCCGGGCTAGGGCCGCGGCTGGACTCTGTCCCTCATCCGCTCCAGAGCAGAGGGGGTTCCCCCCCCCCTCGTGGAACAGCGGACTCAGAGGTCCCCCAACCCCCACTTGTTCTTCCTCGGGTGTCGGACGGTGCTTCTGGTTCCTGCTGCCCCCCCCCGCGCCGTCCGAGAGTAGCCCCCCAACCCTTGCAGCCCCCCGCGTCCCCCCATGATGGATGGAGCCTTCAGGAAGCCCGCGCGGGCGGGCTGGGCTCGGGCGGAAATGAAGAGGATAAGATCTGCGAGCCGAGTCGCCCGTGACACCGTGATATCCGCCTGGCTCGCAGCGCTCCGGGTGATGGATGGGGAGGAGCACCCCCCCCCAGCCGTGCTAGCCGCGCGGCCCAGGGTCCCCGCCCCGCAGCCCGGGAACCCCGCCCCGCACGAGCAGAGCGCACAGCCCCCCGCAGGGCCCCTCCCGGAAGCACCGCACTGCGGCCACACAGGCGGCAGTCTGATACCCGCACCGCGACACTGTCCCCACGCGTCTGATGGTGCCCCTCACTCATGTAGGGGGCTGTCCCTTTCCCCCTAATATACTGGCCACAGACCTTCCCTGGCGCTCACAAGGACAAAAGTCGCCTTAACGCAACCTCTGCCTTACACATCGGTCCATCCAATTGCCTCTTGCCTGCACGGATAGGCACATCCAGGCCGACTCGACCCCCTCGTCCCCAACACGGTTTTCCTAGAGCCTCATGGACCATTCAGGGGATTCGACCACTGTGGAACTCAGCCCTGGGCGGGGGTCTTGGGGAGCAGTTTGCGCTTATCACCTTCTTTGGCCACTGATTAGGTCAGCCTTAGCATGGACAGGGACAGCGGACAGCGCTAGTACTGTCCAAACAGGCCTCACCGTCAGTGTCGCCATGGTTACCATCCTCTAGCACTATCACGCAGCTACATCATCGTTACTATGGCTACAGGCATCCGTCCTCCGCAGTTGCTACCATTTGCTTGCCATCGGCATTACCATTCATTCGTTCTCTCTATGGTGTATTCGCGCATCCCCCTCACTCGGAGCATCAGCTGGGGATACAGAGATGAGTAAATCGATGTCCACTTTGGGCAGTGCCCAGCGGAATGGGGGAGACAGGTATGCTGTTGGACATTTCTGCAGAGCCCTGAAGAACAATTAGGATTTGCCACATAGATGTTTTGGTAGAAAGGATACATAGGGGACACCAGGCAGGGAGGGCATCAACAGCATCACCGCCACCACGTGGTGCTCCATGTACTTGGGGAAGAGTAGACTCTGAGATGTCATGGTGGGCAGGTGTAAGGAGAGGTGGCCAGTTGCTGCCACACTATGGAGGACCTTTAAGCACAAGGTTTCCCATGGTGTGGCTCTAGTAGTCTGACAGACCTGGGTTTGAATCCCGAATGTGCCACAATCTAGCTTAAGGACTTCGGGCACATCATTTCTGCACAGTATCTGGCACTTACTAAGTGTCCGGGAAGCCATTGTTTTACTTATTGTTATTTTTAACCACGCAAAAGAGCTTTAGAGAATCGCCAACAATAACACTTTTGGCCTCTAGGGGGAGCTCAAGTTCATCTCTCCCTAATCGACCTCCTAAAGCCAAACCCCAGAGGAACGAGGGTGGGCGGTTAATGCCAAGGGTATCATTGGAGGATGAAATGTGGAAATGGGGCATTTCTAGAAACCAGTTCACCTGTGTGTGTCCTCCCCCTTTGTCCACAGGCTGTCTCTCAAAGGGAAGGAGTCCCTTCCCAGGCGCATGGCAGGTGGGGAAAGGCTTGGGCCCTGCTCACCTGAGCCAGGGATTCAACATGGCGGCCTGAACCCAAGGCCTTGCATGACGATTTTTTAACTAGGGCTTCCCATCAGAACCAGCTAGAGGGCTTTTTTGAAATGTGAATGCCTGGAAAGTTCTAACTCAGCAGGTTTGGGTTTGATTCCTGAAAGAAGCTCCTTGGGGAGCACCCATTAGTGTGCTCCCGAGTTTATTTCCAAGATATATTTGCTGTTGATGTGCTGGGACCAGCACAGGGTAGGCATCTTTGGTACTGTCTGTGCTGCCTCTCTTCCTTCTCAGTAACACTATCCACAGCCACAGAACTCTGCCTATATAGAGCTATAGCAAGAGCTGCCATTTTCTTCCAGATGATTCGTTCAGAAATGGGCAAATGACCCAGGATAGGCCAACAGGAATCCTTCCCTAAGATTTTTTAGAAATTATTTTATTAAAATTTTAAACACAAGGGAGCGCCTGGGTGGCTCAGTTGGTTAAGCATCGGATGCTTGATTTCAGCTCAGGTCATGATCTCGTGGTTTGTGAGTTCCAGCCCCACATCGAGCTCTGCACTGAGGGTGTGGAACCTACATGGGATTCTGTCTCTCCTTCTCTTTCTGCCTACTCCCCCCAAATAAATAAACATTAAAAAATTTTAATAAAATTTTAAACAAAATATTTCATACATATGGAAGAATAGGGAGTAATATAATAACCTTTCTGCTCATCACCCATATTTAGCAACCATTAACATTTTGCCATACTATTATCTGATTTTGCCCTCATTCTGATTCCTTTCATTACCCTCTTCACTGGCACTGACTCATAGGTAACTCTAAATTGGTGTGTATCCTGCCCATCCACATTTTTATACTTTCACTATGTAGCTGTCCATAAAATATAGTACTATTTGGTATATTTTTAATTTTTAAATGAGCTCTTACATGCCACTGTGTACATTATTACATGAAAGGGATCATTCTCAACTTCTCACATTCAGCATCATTTTCCCAAGATCTGTTCACGCTGTTACATGTAGCCTTTGTTCATTCATTTTACATGGAACGGAAGAGAAGCCCATTGTAGGAAAATACAGTCATGTCTCTATTTATTCTGCTATTGGCAGACAAACAGATTGTTTCTTGATTTTGCTGCAATCATAGACAATCCTCCCATGAGCATCCTCACGCATGTTTCTTTGTGTCTAAGAGCAAAATGTCTCGGGTGCATATGCCAGGGGGAGGAAGTTCTAGGTCCCGGGGTGTGTATATTGTCAGGCTGTATTTCCAAATTGCTCTCCAAAGTATTTGCACTGATTTGCCCTCCCAGTTCACAAGAGCCTTCATTTTCCCATATCTTTACTTTTTTTTTTTTACATTTATTTATTTTTGAGAGGCAGAGGCAGAGCACAAGTGGGGGGAGGGGAGTAAAGAGAGAGGGAGACACAGAATCCAAAGCAGGCTCCAGGCTCTGAGCTGTCAGCACAGCACCCGATGCGGGGCTTGAACCCACAAACCGCGAGATCATAACCTGAGCTGAAGTTGGACACTTAACGGACTGAGCCACCCAGGCGCCCCTCCCCATACCTTTACTAATAATACCTGGTACTGCCAGACTTTAAAACTTTTGCCCATTTGACTGATGTGTTTGAGTATCTTATTGTTGATCTTTTTTGTGTGTTTTCACAATTATTATGAAGTTGGGCATCTGTTCAGTTTTTATAGGAAATTCCATCTTCTTCTTTGCATATTAGTTGCCATTTGTCTACTCTTCTGCTGGTCATTTGCCTTCATCTTATTGAAGTTCTGTATGTAATCTGAATACTAACCCTTAATGGTTTTTGACTTTGAGAATATTTTCTCTTATTTGTGGTCTAAACAGTTTTATACTGTGTATGTCTTTATATATAGTGGTTTGGGCTCAGTAATAGACAAATAAAACAATGAAGCAGAAAGAAGAGTCAAATTTATCAGTCTTTTCCTTCATGGTTGGTGTTTTTCCCCTCCTCTGTCTTTCCCATGTTTAAGAAATCTTTGCCAAGGTGCGTGGGTGGCTCAGTCGGTTAAGCATCCGGCTTCAGCTCAGGTCATGATCTCACGGTTGGTAGGTTCAAGCCCCGCGTTGGGCTCTGTGCTGACAGCTCAGAGCCTGGAGCCTGCTTCAGATTCTGTGTGTCCCTCTCTCTCTGACCCTCCCCTACCTACACTCTGTCTCTCAAAAATAAATAAAAAACATTTTTAAAAAGTAAAAAAAAAAAAAAAAAAGAAATCTTTACCTAAATAAAACCATAAGATACTCTGATACTTTCTTCTAATTATTTTAAAGTCTTTGCTCCTTTACATTTAGAACCTCAAGTCACCTGAGGTTTTATGTATGGCCTTCCATATATATTATTTTATATTGGCTCCCATCCAGTTGGCGAGTTGTCCCAGCACCATTTATTACACGTTTCCCCACTTCCCCACTGATTTGTGAAACTATCACTGTTATATGGAGATTTTCCATACATGTATGATTCAGTTTCTGGGCTCTGCTTCCTTTTCCATTGATCTATTTATTTATCCCTGTGCCACTCCAGGTGGTTTAGATGATTATGTCTGTATAAGACATCTTGGATATGGCAGGTATGACAGAGACTGGCTAGCTTTTCACCGTACCTGTTCCCTCCTGTTCTTTTTTTTTAATGTTTTTTATTTATTTTTGAGAGACAGAGAGAGACAGCGTGAGCAGGGGAAGGTCAGAGAGAGAGGGAGATATAGAATCTGAAGCAGGCTCCAGGCTCTGAGCTGTCAGCACAGAGCCCGACGCGGGGCTCGAACCCACGAACCGTGAGATCATGACCTGAGCTGAGGCTGGATGCTCAACTGACTGAGCCACCCAGGCGCACCCCCTCCTGTTCTTGAGACTGCAGGCGGGCCCCATCTCACAGCCTCCCTGGCAATAGGTGTGGCCACACGAGTGAGTCCTGGCCGGTGATACAAACAGAAACCATGTACACCATTTCCAGGCGTTGCTTACAAACACTTAGATGCACCATCCTTCATTCTCTGTCCTCTTCCATGAACTTGATGCAAACATGCATGGTGACCTTGAAACATGGGAACCAACGATGGAAGAAGCCTGGGTCTACCACTTGCTGCTTGAAGGAGAGATGCCTGCAGATCAGAAACATCCATTTGGGACTTATTTAAACAAAGATGTTGACGTTTGTTTGTTTTAGCTACTGTCACCCCAATGCAAAATGGCTAAGTATCTCACTTTGCCCTGTTCCTCTTCAGAATTGTCTTGGTTATTCTTGGCGCTTATCTTCATAGGAATTTTTAAATCAGCTTTTCAAGTTTCTTTAAAAACTTGACTGTGTCTTTGGTTGGAATTCTATTTAATTTCCCTATTAACATGTGGAAGCTTTCTCTCTTTATAATATGAAGTCTTTCCTCTATAAACATAATCTATTTATTTAGATATTATTTATTAGATGTTATTTGATTCCATTTTATTAGATCAATAGAGATATATAATTCGTTTTTTACATAGGTCTTATGCATCTTCTGTTAAATGTAGTCCCAGTTATGCTGATTTTGTTGCCATTGGAAATGAAGCCTTTTTCTTTTTCATATCCTGTGTCTTGATTGGTAGCTGCTATTGTGTAGAAATCCAAGTGGTTTTTTAATATATTTATCTTGTATCTGGCAACCTTGCTAAATTCTCTTGTTAAATCTAATGGTGTATATTTTTTGGATTTTCTACATTTAAAAAATCGTATAAAAGCTGTTTTACTTGCTATTCCCACGGACTAGAGCTACTTTATCGAACCTGATTCACTCCTTCCTGAACTTCAGGTCTTTGTCAATATCATGGCCTCTGTGAGGCCTTCCCCAACCCCTATTAAAACAACACACACATGCATATACACACATCTTTCTTTATCTGCTTTACCCTACATTATTTCTCATTTTAGGATTAACACGTTATACACTATGTCTGTCTCCTCCCCTGCAGTGTAAGCTCTAGAAGCACAGGAACTTTGTTTTGCTTGCTTCTGTGTAGTCCAGATATGTTTTTTTAAAAAGTGAAAAATGTTGAATATATTCTTACCTTTCTTATCCTTATTCCACGTATCTCTTTTCTTTTTTAAAGACAATTTTTTTTAAAAAGACAACTTTTTAGAGCAGTTTGGCTTTACAACAAAATTAGGAATAAAGGTATAGAGATCTCCCTTATACTCCCTGTCCCCACACATGGATAGCCTTCCCATTATCCAGATTTATTCACCAGAAGGATACTTTTTTTAATCGAAGATGAAACTACATTGGACCATCATAATCACCCAAAGTCGGTAGCTTCCCTTAGGGTTCACTCTTGGTGCCATACACGCATTCTGTGGGTCTGGACCAGTGTAGACCTGCTACCATCACTATGATAGCATAGAGAGTAATGTTCGCTGTCCTAAGAATCTCTCCTTCTTCTGCACCCCTAGAAACCTCTCTTCTTTTTACTATTTCTGTAGTGTCCCCTTTCCAGAGTGTCATATAGTTGAAATCATACAGGATGTAGCATTTTCAGATTGGCTTCTTTCGCCTGGCAGTATGCACTTAGGGCTCTTCCATGACTTTTCGTGGCTTGAGGGTTCATTTCTCTTGAGCACTGGACGCTATTCCATTGTCTGGAGGTACTTTAGTTGATTTATCCGTTCATCTACTGAGATACATTTTGGTCGCTTCCATGTTTTGGCAATTCTGAATAAAGCTGTTACAAACATCCACGTGCAGGTTTTTGTGTGACCATAAGTTTTCAACTCCTTTGAGTAAATACCTAAGAGTGTGATTGCTGGGTCATGTGGTAAGAGTATGTTTAGTTCTGTAAGAAACTGCCAAACTGTCTTCCAAGGTTGCTGTGTTATTTTGCATTCCCGCCAGCAATGAATTAATTCCTGTTGCTCAGTATCTTCGCCAGCACCTGATGTTGTCGGTGTTCAGGATTTTTGCCACTCCTGTAGGTGTGCAGTGATATCTCGTTTTAATTTGCATTTCCCTGATGATATACAATGTAGAGCATCTTGTCATATGTTGATTGGACATCTAGATACCTTCTTTTTTTTAATGTTTTATTTATTTTTGAGACAGAGAGAGATAGAGCTTGAGGCAGGGAGGGGGAGAGAGACACACACAGAATCTGAAGCAGGTTCCAGGTGTTGAGCTGTCAGCACAGAGCCTGACGCGGGGCTTGAACCCACTAACTGTGAGATTATGACCTGAGCCAAAGTCGGACGCTTAGCTGACTGAGCCACCCAGGCGCCCCTAAATATCTTCTTTAGTGAGGTATCTGTTCAGGCCTTTTGCCACTTTTTAATCGGGATATTTGTCTTCTTATTGTTGAGTTTTAAGAGTTATTTGTGTGTTTTGGATAATAGTCTTTACGAAATACGTCTTTGGTAAATATTTTCTCCCAACCTGTGGTTTGTTTTTATAATTCTCTTGATATTGTCTTTCACAGAGCAGAACTTTTCAATTTTAATGAAGTGCAGCTTATCAGTGATTTCTTCTATGGACCATGTACTTGGTACCGTACATACTTCTTTTCAGTATAAAATTGAAGAAATTGCCTCCAATATTTCAATGTTAGGTTAATTTTTTCTTATATTAATACTTTTTTAAGAGTTTAATTATTTTACTTTCATTTCAAATGGTTTGTTTCCATCTATTGACATTTAAGAGGATTTTGTTTTTAATCTGTTAATGTTGTGAATTGCGCCAATAGATTTACTAATACTAAACCATTATTGTCTTCCTGTAAATTCAATTTCATCTTGGCGTGTTTTTAGTGTAAAACTTAGGATTCATTTTGCTAACTTTAAAAAAAAAGTGTATTTATTTTGAGAGAGAAAGCAAGGTGGGGAGGGGCAGGGAGAGAGAGAGGGAGAAAGAGAAACAGAGAGAGGGAGAGAGAAAACCAAGCAAGATCCACACTTCAGCACAGAGCCTGATGCGAGGCATGAACTCACAAACCATGAGATCATGACCTGAGCCAAAATCAAGGGGTGCCACCCAGGCACCCTCATTTTGCTAACTTTTTCAAGGATTTTTATATCTATGTTCTTAAGTGAGACTGGCCTATAATTTTTCTTTCTCAAACTATTTTTTCCAATTCTGGTATTAAGGTTATGTCAGCCACAGAAAAAGAGATGGGAAGGAAGCTTTATTCCCTTTCTGTTCTTGAAACAGTTCAAGACAGGAGTTACCTGTTTTTTGAAATTTTGGTAAAATTCATCTGAAAAAATATTCAAGTTCTGATGTTTTCATTGTAGTCAGATTCTTAAGTGACTATAGATCTATTTGTGCTTTCTATTTTTTTGAAGCTAATATTGATCAATTTTAGATTTATAAAGCAAATGTCTACTCCATATAAGTTTTTATTTTTTTTTAGTTTTTTTTTTTATTTATTTTTGAAAGACAGAGAGAGACAGCATGAGCAGGGGAGGGTCAGAGAAAGAGGGAGACACAGAATATGAAGCAGGCTCCAGGCTCTGAGCTGTCAGCACAGAGCTTGATGCAGGGCTCGAACCCACGAACCATGAGATCATGACCCGAGCCAAAGCTGGACGTTTAACCGACTGAGCCACCCAGGCGCCCCATCCATATAAGTTTTTAAATGTATTAGCAGAAAGTTATTCAAAGCATTCCCTTATGATCTTTTTTCATCTCTATTGTGTCTGTACTTATGTCTCTTTTTTTAAATCTTCTTTTTTCCCTTCATTAACCTTACCAGAAGTTATCTATTTTATTAGTCTTTTCAAAGAATCAACTTTTGATTTTGTTGCTAACTTCTATTGCTTCTTTGTTCTAGTTCATTTCTTTTAATCTTCTTGAGTTGAAAATTTGGCTCAAGTTATTTTAAGGCTATAATTTTCTGATTTCCACCTTAACCCAGCCTAAAAGTTTTGATGTGCAGAGTTTTAGTTATTCAGCTAGGACTCCTGGCTGGGTCAGTCAGTTAAGCATCCGACTTCAGCTCACATCATGATCTCATAACTCGTGGGTTCAAGCCCTGCATCTGGCTCTGTGCTGACATCTCAGAGCCTGGAGCCTGCTTCAGATTCTGTCTCCCTCTCTCTCTGCTTCTCCTCCACTTGCTTGCTATCTCTCTCTCTCTCTCTCTCAAAAATAAACAAGCATTGGGGCACCTGGGTGGCTCAGTCAGTTAAGCGCCCGACTTCGGCTCTGGTCATGATCTCACAGTTTGTGAGTTCAAGCCCCGCATCAGGCTCTGTGCTGTCAGTTGGGAGCCTGGATCCTGCTTCAGATTCTGTGTCTCCCCCCTCTCTCTGCCCCTCCCAAGCTCATGCTCTATCTCTCTCTCTCAATAATAAATACACATTAAAATTTTTTTAAAAAGAAATAAACATTAAAAACAGTTTTTAATTGTTCAGTTATAAATATTTATAACTGATATTATAATCTCTTCTTTAATCCATTAATTATTTAGAAATGTTTCCCCACTCTAGCCAGCTTTTATTAGTAAATTCTAATTTTATGATGTCTGTGTGATAGTGTTTCTCTGTTATTTTTTGTCTCCTTTTATGTGCTAGAATGGGTTGGTATTTATAAACATTTCTTATATGCATGAAGACACTCCACTTGCTACATTCAGAATTCTACTGGGGTCCTTTATGTGAAGCTTGTCGACGCTATTTTCTAGTCTTCTATATCTTCTTTTATTAAATATTTACTTATTTGGGGGGGAGAGAAAGGGAGACAGGGGATCTGAAGTGGGTTCTGCACTGACAGGCTAACAGCAGTGAGCCGATGTGGGGATTGAACTTACGAACCATGAGATCATGACCTGAGCTGAAGTCAGATGCTCAACTGACTGAGTCATTCAGGTACCCCTTCAATATCTTCTTTATCCTTACTCGGTTTTTTTTTCCTTCTTCCATCTCAAATGTGTTAAAATCTCCTCCTATAATTGGGACTTTTCAATTTTTGCTGAATGCATTCTAGGCTGTATCAAGTTCAGTGTTATCTTTTCCTAGAAAGTTGTTCTTTTCATTATTAAATATCACCCACTTTCCTTAATATTGCCTTTAAAACTTATTTTGTTTAGTATTAACATTGTTATACCAGCTCCTTTTTGGTTAGTATCTACTTATTTCTTACTGTATATTTCTATCTATACATTTACTACAACCTACTTCACTTTTTTAGACGTGTCTCTTGTAAATAGGGCCTATAGCTAAATTTTTAAACCGAGCTGAAAAATTCTATCTTTTAATGGATGAATTTAATTTATTTACATTTATTGTGATTACTATTTTATTTGTAATTACTTATAACATCTATTTTGTGTCTGTATGTGTCTCTTCACCTGGTTTTTCTTTGTTCTTTCCTTTCTTCCTGCCTTCCATTGAATGAATCATTTTCTGTTTTCCTTTTTATCGGTCAATAATCAATATCTCTATCATTTTCCACAACAATGTAAGGACTAAGATATTTAATTTATATATCAACCCCATCATCTATGTTTTTTATTGTCTAGCATTTAGTGTCACCTTATCCTTAACTCCCCCATTAGTTCGTTCGCTGTGTTTTACAGCTAAGGCTTACCATATTTTATCAAATCTAAGATGTCATCAATTGTAAGAAACACTATTATTTTATGTAGCTGTAAGAAAGGGGAGGGATGACGTCAGCAAAAATGGCAGTGTAAGGACCTCTGAAAATTCCCTCCACCATAAAAGTAATGAAAACACTGGCAAAAATTGTCAGAAACAACTTTTTCAGAACTCGGGAAATTAACCAAAGGTTTGCAGCAATCTGGGAAGCATTTATTTTTTTTCTTTAAAGCCAATAGCTGCACCTCAGTAAGAACAGCCAGCTTTATGGCATTTTAGCGTTCACTCTTATCATCTCCCCCTTGCTGGCTCTGCACTAGCCCGGTTACTGTGACTACAGTGAGAAGCCGGCAGCCATTAGAAGGGGCAGATGGGTTGATGTCCCTTCAAAGTCCCATTCCCAGAGAAGACTCGTATTATGAAAATCAGAAGTTAAAGAGGAGATAGCCCGATTGGTCTTGTAGAAATAAGAAAGAGTATAAAGGAATACTACGAACAATTAAATAACCAAACTGAAATGGACACACTTGTAGAAAGACACAAAGTATTGACACTCGCTTTTTTTTAAGTCGAGTAGCTGAATAGACTTGTAACGAGTTCCCATTAATAATCAAAAACCCTCCACAAAGAAAAGCCTCGGAGCAGACGGCTTCACCTGTCAATTCTACCGAATTTTTAAAGAATTAACACAGATCCTTCACAAACTCTTTCAAAAAATAGAAGAGGAGAATGCGTTTCTGACTCTTTCTATGAAGCTAGTAATTATCCTGATACCATAACCAGACAAACACACAAGAAGAAAAACTATCAACCAATATCCATTATGCATATATGGGTAAAAATCCTTAACAAAACACTAGGAAACCAAATTCATCAACTTAAAAATTATATGCCTTGGGGCACCTGGGTGGCTCAGTCAGTTAAACATCTGACTTCAGCTCATGATCTCGCAGTTTGTGGGTTCGAGCCCCACGTTGGGCTCTGTGCTGACAGCTCAGAGCCTGGAACTGCTTCGGATTCTGTGTCTCTCTCTCTCTGCCCCTCCCCTGCTCATGCTCATGCTCTCTCTCTTTCTCTCTCTCAAAAAAATTATATGCCAGGACCAAGTGGGATTTGTTGTAGGAATACAGATTGGTTCAACATATGAAAATCAATCGATGTTATCGTCCATGTTGATAGATTATAGGACAAAAGTCACATGATCATCTGGACACCTCAGCATCTGTCATCACTATCTATGTCCACAAAGACCATCACAGAATAGTGGCAGCTGCTGCATTTCCACCTCCAAATTCCTCTTTTAGACAACCATACTCTGGAAAGAGATTCTGGGAGAGGTAGTTCTTAGCTTAACCAAGTTAACAATAGAAAATTCCAGCACAGGGAACATAATGGCTCTACAGCTTGTAAGTTTACAAGTTATAATTTCAGGGACAGCTGGGTGGCTCAGTCAGTTGAGTGTCAACTTCGGCTCAGGTCATAATCTCACGGTTGTGGGTTCAAGCCCCGCGTCAGGCTCTGTGCTGACAGCTTGGAGCCTAGAACCTGCTTCAGATTCTATGTCTCCCTCTCTCTCTGCCCCTCCCCTGCTCTCTCGCTCTCTCTCTCTCTCTTTCTCTCTCTCTCAAAAATAAACATTAAAAAAACTTTTTAAACAAGGTATAATTTCAGCCATTGATTGAGACTCCTTTGCTCTGGGAAGTTATCACGTTGGGTCCTGCATCCACACCTGGTCCAGTTAGCTACGCCCAAGGGACACAAGTCTCCTGGAAGAACACAGCTGAGTGCCCTCCCCCGGAAATCCAGGGGCGGTCGTCAGAGAAGGGAGTTAATGCAAAGCCCAAGCACGAACCCCCACTGTTGGTATTGTGTCAAATCAAGAACTTCAGAGAATTGCCTGTTCCTCATGTGAGGCGCCTTGTTGGCAGAGTAAAGCTGTATCCGAGGAAGGAGTTCACACTCCATTTCTGGTGCCAGGATGGCAGGACCTAAAGGGGAAAATGGAAATCCTTGTCACCGGCTCAAGACATTGAGCCACCATGTGCCAGATGCCGCTTCAGGCTTCAGCCCTAGAGGAATGTCAACTCTCCTGGAGCTAAAGCATTAGAAGGCTTCGCTGCCCCCAAAGGAGGAACAGATCAGACGAGAAATGCGGGCTGGTGTTACCCACCAGACAGGAAGCTTTTCAACTCGCCAGACCTAACAGTCCCCAGCGGGTGCCCAACCCTGAGCCAGCCGCCTGGACACCACACACCATCACCCGACGGACCCACGCAGTTCACTCGGAAAAGATTTCCTCTCTGTTGTCACATTAAGAGACTGTTCTGCGTTCTTTAAAAAAAAAATGTTTTTATGCTTATTTATTTTTGAGACAGAGAAAAACAGCACGAGTGGGGGAGGAGCAGAGAGAGAAGGAGACACAGAATCTGAAGCAGGCTCCAGGCTCTGTGTTTCAGCACAGAGCCCGACGTGGGGCTCAAGCCCACAAACCATGAGATCATGACCTGAGCCGAAGTTGGATGCTTAACTGACTGAATCACCCAGGAGCCCCTGTTCTGCATTCTTTTACATGATGGTCAGTTGGGTGTGGCCATTAGAGGCGACACAGGAGAGGCTCAGGAGAACAAAGTGTAAGACACTAGGACCCCATGGGTCCCAGAGACACAAAGCCAAGGGCAGCAGTCTCCACCAAGGAGGTGGGGAGTCAAGACCACAAAGATGGGTGGGCAAGTGCCTTTATTGGGGGTAAGGGTGGCATCCATAGGGAAAGGCGCAAAGGGATGTCTCTGCTGTGCTCCCTCCGTGCATTTTCATTGGTGCATTCATTTCCTTGTGAGTTTGAAGGCCATGGGCTATGGGAGGGCAAAAAGGGGAACTTGCGACGGAGGCCAACCCGATCACACTTGGTCACGTGTGGGCCCCTGGGCCAGGGGCTCACAACCTGTTGGGGATGTAGAAACAGCAGGGGAAAATGAGGAAGGGACGGCAGAATATGAAGTTTTCAAATCAAAGACGCAGAGTTGGAGGAAAGACCGGGAGGGTGTGAGAGGAGAGGGCAGAACTGAACCCCACAGAGGCCCGAGCTCAGGGAACCCCCCTGAGGGTCGTCCTTCCCTCTTTCTCCCTCCTTTCCTTCCACTTCCTTCCTTCCTTTCCTTCCTCCCTGCGTCCCTCTCCAGGAGAGACCAGGAGGCCAGGGCGGGCCGGGGCGCAGTGGTTAGCCGTTATATATTACTGGTCACATATTTTACACTCGGCAGCATGAAAAAAAGGGCATAAAACTGCAATTAAATGTCTGAACTGTTGCTATTTTGGAAATTAAAGCAGCCTGCATTATCCTCGGTGCAACTCCGATTACTGACTCAGGGCTGAGGAGCAGTCATTCCACCACTTTAACCGACTTCTTTCCCATAAAAACCTGTTGTTAATGGGTCCCCGGGGACCTCTGAAAATAACAAGATCTGTAATAAAGAAATTAATAACATGCAGAGCAGACCACAGCTAAAAAGCTTTTTAGAATACATTAATGGTTCTGTTCCGAATGAGGGATCCTTGCACCCAAGCACCTCCTGTCTTTGATTTCTTGGCACCACGGGGTGGGGGTGGGGGCTTCTGGGGAGGGTCGGCCCCAGGGGAGCGGGAGTCACAGCCTCTTGGTGTCAGCCTCCCGGGGGACAGCAGAGTGAGGCTAGTTCCCAACACCTGCCTCCTCCGTGGGCAGTGTCCTCACTTCCCTCCTGTCTCTCTCCTTGCCCCCTCCTATCCTTCCTAGCTCTGTCCCTCCCTCCCTCCCCCTCCCCCCCTCCTCCCCTACCTCTCTCTTCCCATGCCTCCATTACTTTAGGTCTCCATCAGTTCTGTTCTTTCTCGTGGTGACTTTTTCTTTCCTTGTCCCCCGTCTCTCTCTCTCTCTCTCTCTCTCTCTCTCTCTCTCTCTCTCTCTCTCTCTCTCTCTTCCTTTCTTGTCTCTCTCTCTTGTGTTCGGCTCTGTGCCTCTATGTTAAATTCCTTCTCTCCATCCATCGATTGCTGTTTTCTGTATTTCTGTGCCTCTGTTTCTCATTGATTTTCTCTTCTCACTTTGCTTTTTCTGTTTTCTCTCTCAATCCACACTCTATCCTTCCCAAAATTTCTGTCTTCGGTTAAATGTTCCTCTGAGACTTTACATCCCTGTCTGTCTGTCTGTCTGTCTGTCTATCTATCTATTATCTATCTATCACCAAGTTATCTTTCTTTCTCTCTCTCAGTCACCCTTCTTCCGACACCTTGGTCTCCTCCTACTTCCCTTTGTCTGTCCCCACACACCCTGGCTCTCCTGCTCCTTCTTGCATTATTTGTCTGTCCTGGACCTCTTGAAGTTCCACATGTTCTCTGTATGAAGCAAAAGCTCCAGGGGCGCCTGGGTGGCTCAATGGGTTAAGCGTCCGGCTTCAGCTCACATCATAATCTCACATTCGTGGATTCGAGCCCCGCATCGGGCTCTGTGCTGACAGCTCAGAGCCTGGAGCCTGCTTCAGATTCTGTGTCTCCCTCTCTCTCTGACCCTCCCCTGCTCACACTGTCTCTCTCTATCTCTCAAAAATAAATATAAAACATTAAAAAAATTTTTAATGAGCTCATTACCTTTTAGTTCATCTAACACAAAGTTAGGATTTTCCTAAAGAGATTTCATTTGGAAATTAAGTGCCCACTAAGAAAACGCAGGGGCCTAGAAAGGTCAGATTCCCCTGGAATTCTGCGTCCTCACTCCCTGGGAGGGACAAGGCGGCCTTTGCCCACAGGGTCCGCCTCAAAGGGGTGACGTGATTCTCCACCTCACGCGGTCCGCTAGCTTTGAGGACACAAGGGCTTTGGAACGAGACCACGTTCCAGTCCCACGTCCTGACTCATTGACTCACGTCCTCGCTGGCTGTGGGGCCCTGAGCAAACCACCGAAACTCTCTGCATCTCCGTTTCCTCATCTGTGTAATGGGGTAAGAAGAGGGAGGCATATACGGTGAGCAATCCACCATGTTTGCGATCTACCGTGGCAAGGTAAACGGGAAAGAAAAGATACGAGGGCAGGAATCTTTTGCAGGTGACCGTGCATCCCTCCAAGGCGCGGAGCCTGATTCCCCCTCCTTGCACTGCTGGTCTCAGCCGGCCTGGTGACGGCCTCGACCCACGGAATCCAGTGGAGCGACAGTCCTCGGGGTCCCTTGCTCAGAACATTCTCTCCCTGGCTTTCGAATACACTTCTTTTTCAATTAACTGATTTTATAAATCCTATCCTTCCATCTCCAGGGGTTGATAAGAGATGATGAGTTTCATTGCACAATTAGCTTCTACCAGCGGAACAGACCTCCCGGCCCGCCGGTAAGTGAGCGTGCAGCAAAAATGTGCCCTAAAGGCTCAAGTTGGGGTGGGGGGGATGCATCTCCACTCAACAGCCCAGAGCCGCCTGCAGAGGGCACAGCTCTCCGTGTTCTCCTCTTGATCCTCTTGCCTCTCTTGCTCTTCCTCCTCCTCTTCCTCCAGCCCTGGCAAATCCTCCCTGGACTGGTTAAAAGTCTGGGTTATTAGGATTTTTTTTTAAATGACTGGTTCAAACAAGAGGAGGGATTTACTGGCAGAATCTTGGGAAAGAACATGGTGAACTACCAGGCTGGGGGAGGGCAGGGG
The DNA here is from genome assembly GCA_004023785.1 of Mungos mungo. NCBI lineage: Eukaryota > Metazoa > Chordata > Mammalia > Carnivora > Herpestidae > Mungos > Mungos mungo. The sequence continues at coordinate 129,633 of PISW01000428.1, read as the reverse complement.
GCAGCTAAGCCTTAACAGTTGGCACCAGGAAGTGAGTGCTGTGGGCGTCTCTCTCCATCTCGTTGTTTCCTCTCTCTGCACCCCTGCTTCACCCCCCTCTCCCTTCATGACCCTGCCTCCCCTGCCCTCACACCTAATGTCCACACGACAGAACGTGGCCGCCAAGCGCTCCAGAGTTGGCCGTGTCACGGCTCCGGCTGTCCAGAGAGCCTGACTCAACCCTAGATCCGAGGTCCTCAGTCCAAGGATAGGACTCACCGGTTTCCGTGTGGGTAGACAGCTGTGAAGACGTGGAGATGCCTTGCTCAGAAACCCCTTCTGAGAACTTCCTGCCCTGCTGGGGGCGGGGGGGGGGCAGGGAGGGAAGTCAGCTGCCAGCCTCCAGCTGGTTATTCTTTCAAGTCTGCCTCAGCTTTGGAGCCAAGGTCATGTTCTTCTTGGGGTGGCTCCAGCAATGGCCCCACAAGATTGTGGTAGGTGGATCCAACATGGGAGTCCTCCAACCGACAGCCTTTGTCCCAGAGCGTTTGGCCGAAGACACAGCCTTTGTCAGGCCCGAACCGCAATCATTGGTCCCCCTCATAGGAAGGGACCTGCTGCTTCCTCACGGCTCCCTTCCCAGGGGGGTTACTCCCCAAAGGACCATTTGCATTCCTAGCCCTCTCAGCTCCTGCTTTCCTGAGGACCCAAGTGACACGGCACCACCTGTGGGCCATTCTCTGAGCTGGTCAGGATGACCTTGCACAAAATAACAGCTCTCGCAAAGACCACAGGCTCAGGGAGAGGGACCGCCCAGAAGAGGGAGCGCCCAGAGCACTCCTTGTCCTCGAACCTCTAGTTCTGGATTTTTTTTTTTAAAGCTTATTTATTTATGTTGAGAGAGAGCACGTGTGTAAGCAGGGGAGGGGCAGAGAGAGAGTCCCAAGCAGAGGCCAAAGCGGGGCTCAAACCCAGGAACTGTGAAATCATGATGGGAGTCGAAATTGGGAGTCAGAAGCCTAATTGCCTGAGCCACCAAGACACCCCTGGATTTAAAATTTTTTTTAACTTAAATTTAAATTTAAATTTTTTAAAAATTCATTAATTTTATGTTTTTAATGGTTTTTTTTTTTTTTTTGGCTTTTGAGAGAGAGCGTGCATGCATCTGTGCACACGTGAGCAGGGAAGGAGCTGAGACAGAGGGGAAGACAGAGGATCTGAAGGCAGCTCTGAGCTGACAGCAGAGAGTCTGACTTGGGGCTTGAACTCACAAACCATGAGATCATGATCTGTGCTGAAGTCAGACACTTAACTGACTGAGCCACCCAGGTGCCCCCAAAGTTAATTAATTTTAAACTGTGGTAAAATGCACATCACATAAAATTGACCATCTTAGCCATTTTTAAGCATATAGTTCAATGGCATTAATCACATTCACACTGTCACGCCTTCCTCACCACCATCCATCCACAGAACTGGCATCTTGCAAAACTGAAACTCTCTCCCAATGAAACACTCAACTCCCCATCCTCCCCCCGCCCCGGCCCCTGCCACCACCATCCTACCTTCTGACCCTGTGAACTTGATGACTCCAGGGACCTTGTGTGAGCAGAACCTTATGGTATTTGTCCTTTTGTGAGGCCTTATTGCCCTTTCGCCAACCTCAAGGTTCATCTGTATTGTCAGTTCTTACCTTAGTATATTTTTAAGTTTTACTTATTTATTTTGAAAGAGAGAGAGAGCAAGCGGAGGAGGGGCAGAGAGAGAATCCCAAGCCAGCTCTACACTGACAGTGCGGGGCTTGAACCCACGGACTGAACCGTGAGATCACCACCTGGGCCAAAATCAAGTCGGCCACTTAACCAACTGAGCCACCCAGGTGCCCCTTTCTTGCCTTTCTAGGGTCAGACGATATCCTATTACATGTATGCGTCCACTCATCCATCAGCGCACACACAGCCTCCGCCTTCTGGCCACCGTGAAAACGCTGCTGTGAACATGACGTACAGATATCTCTCAGAGTCTCTGCCTTCAGTTCACTTGGATGTACACCTAGGCGCGGGATCGCTAGATCACATGGTGATTCTAGTTCAAGTCTTTGAGAGCCGTGCCACCTTGCATTCCCACCGACTGCAACCCTTTTGCGCTATGAATGCGCTTAGCGTCACTGAACTGTGTGCTTTACAAATTAAGATGATAAGGCTTAGGCTGTGTGTGTTTTACCACCTTTTCTCCACACCCTCAGCCACACGTGCTATGTTTCTGGTTTTCTGGATGGTAGACATCCCCGTGAATATGAAGCCGCAGGTCTGGATTTCTATAGGGACGGGCACCCAGCCGTTCCCCCTGACAGGGTCAGATCTGTGTCCTGGAGGCTGTGGTGAGCCACCAAGGTCCCCCAGGACCAGGGGATTCACCCTCTCAGCTTCTAGGTGTGTTGCCTCCCGACGGCAACCAACCAAACTCACGCCCCGAAATCATCGTTGGCTGACGGGACCTTCCTCCTGGCCTTGGGAGGCGGTCCCAATGACTCCTTACTGCAGGATACAAGGTCTGGCCTCCTGCCCTCCGCCTGGAGTGGCTCTGGGGGGCCATTCTGGCTCCAGAGATCCCGCTGATGCCAGCTGAGGTCTCCCCTGTACCAGAAGTTTCAAGGAGCACGGTTCCCCACCCAGGCACTCACCCCCCATCTTGCATCTCACACTCCGAGCCTGGGCTCATGTTGCCCCCCCACCCCGGGAGGAGTGTCCTTCCCACTTTGGCAACCTCCTGCTTGTCCTTCTTGGTCCAGCTCAGGACACCTCCTTCGAGAAGCCTCCCCTGACTCATCTCACATCCTCACCGACAGAAGCCCCTCGGCCTCAGTGTGCCCACCACAGCCCCTGATCCCCGCCCACGCTCGCCTGTGTCCGTCCCCCCAACTAGACCGGGTGCTCCGTGAAGGTGGAGTTTAGTCTTGACGTGCCCGGCAGGTACCGGGCACAGAGCAGGCGTTGGGGAGGATCAGCTGAAAGCCGCAGCCTGGCTTGGCCCGGGGAACACCTCGCTCATCTCGTTCCAGCAAGGCCTAGAGCTCCAGAAGGTGGGGCTTCCAGTTCCCGCTGCCCTCATCCCGGGGTCTGCTCTCCTTCAGCCGTGTCTGCACACCTGCCTCCACGGAAGGGGCCCCGGTGGCAGGGCCAGGGCTGGGGTGGGCAAGGGAGGCGGGCACGGCGCAAAATGTAAGGAGGCCTCGCTCTCAGAGGTGTGCAGGTGCCTGGCTCAGCCCCTGAGAGCAAGGGCTCCGTGCAGTTTGCTCCCTGGGCACACGGCCTGCCTCGCCCCGGTGCCTGTAACAATGACAAGAGCCGCACCTGACAGTCGCCAAGTGGTGACCGTGTGCAGGGTGCCAAGCTAGTCATTTTGCAGGCATGAAAGCACCACTGTGAGGCAGGGACCTCGATGGCATAAATGAGGACACTGAGGCAGAGGTTGGAGAGTGAACGCTGAACTGGCACAGGCATTTGCTCCCAGCCTGGCTTGGCACCTTGCAATCCTGCCCTGGAGACAGAGCCCCTTCCCTCCACTCTTTCCACCCCTGGGCCTTTGCACATGCTGTGGCCGGCACCCAGCCAATACACCTGGCACCACATGTCCCCGAATCCTCGCAACAGCCCTGTCCCGTGGGTGCTATGGTTCTCCCTACTGTCCAGGTGAGGAAGCTGAGCCTCAGAGAAGTGTGGTGGCCAGCCCCCTCCCCGGCCCGTGGCCACCCCGGGTGTCTGTGCCAGATCAGAGGTGGATTGTCTCCTCCTGTCTCCTCGTAGGACTCCTCTATGAGACCTTCCACCAACCCTCACCTCATCAGGTATTTATGGTTTTGCCTGTTAAAGGACAAGCCATCCCGATAAGATAGAAACGTTTTATGGGGCAACAAAAATATAGATAAAATTTTATAGTGCAAATCAGAAGGAGGAAAGTATTAAGTTCCACAAACACCTTTAAATTTTAAACAGCCCCCATTGCAGGGTCCCTGGAGCCAAACTTAAATAATGGATCAGAAAGGGGATAAATCTCCCCGATCCCCCGTGTGGCCCTGGGAGAGACCTGATCGACAAACAGACAGGAAGGGGGGTGCGGGAGGCCGCCCCGTGCCGCGCTGGGGCCTGGCGGGCCGCGGTGCGGGCAGAGAGCCTTGTCTTTATTGTACTTATAAAATATACATGGCCCTTTATTGAATTGCCTGCTGTCGAAATCTGCAAGAATGTTATTGCCTTTTACTGTCCTGGAGAGAAGCAACATCTGTGTAATTTCATAAGATGCAGGAGCCATAAATCTGATTGTGCCGGATATAAGATCGATCGTAAAAAATCACGCATTGAACAGAGATCGGGGAGGCCGGGAAGCAGCCGGGGCCGGCGCAGCTTCGGTGGGAGGGGGTGCCGCTGCTCCGCACCCTCCACCTGAGGTCCCAAGCGGGGCTCTGGCCAGCAGGTGCAATGAGGAGTTAAGACCCTCCCCGTGGGGCCAGAGCCTCCCTGAGTCCTTGTCCTCTGCAGGAAGGGAGGTGGGGTCAAAGCCCTCCCAGCCCCAGGGGACACCTGCCCAGAGAAGAAGAAAGAGCTGGAAGGGGGAACCCAGGATTCACTGTCCTTGATACATCAGAGGGACAGATGGATGTAGACACACTCATTTAGTTGCCCTCAATATTAGGGACACAGGTTCAACCAAGACGCACTCCAACCTCTGTCCCAACCGGCCTCACACCTCTAGCCACAATGACCCAGTCATCCTTCCCTTGTATAAAACTTGTTTTATATCTTCATAAAAGTGCAGTTACTATGAATATATATATAATATATATATGAGGGAAGCAACAAACAGAACCGCTCTGTCCTCCTTGGCGGGGAACCAACGAGATATAAGACACCCAGACAGGTCAAACTAGCTAAATTACTCATCAAGACCAATTGGAGGGCATGGCTGTCCTTCTGATCTGAATTTCCCTTTCTATGTGTGGGCAGAGGCTTCTGGAAAGCTATACCGCCCCCTGCACTACCCCTGCGGGCAGGCCTACGGGGTCAAGAAAGCCCAGAAGAGGCCGGGCGAGGCATGCTCAGTGCCTGTCCCCAGATGCACCAATCGAGTCTCCCTCCCTTGGGCAGAATCAGTGAGGGGTGCAGAGAGAGGCCAGGGGTGTTCTTCACGGAAACCTGAGTCCACATAGCGAGGAAACGGTCTCCATCCCTGGCCTCTCTTCTGAGATGAAGTGCCAAGAAACTCATCAGAAAGTGTGAAAAGATGGGGAAAGTTTGCCCAGGGCGTCTCTGCTCTCTGAATGGCTCTAAATTACCTTTCCCTTTCAACCACAGTGGCCCTTGCCCTAGAGTTACGTGAAAAGGGGTGAGTTTTTAAAGGGGGCAAGAAAATGATACAGAAATGGAAGTTGGTAGCTTGCAAAGAGATGGCCTTCCAAGAGCACTCTATTAGCTCTCCGTTGCTACATGACAAGTCACCCCCAAAATTTAGGGTCTTGAAACAAGACCATTTTTTTTAATGTTTTTTATTTATTTTTGAGAGACAGGGACAGGCAGCGCGAGCAGGGGAGGGTCAGAGAGAGAGAGGGAGACACAGAATCCGAAGACAGGCTCCAGGCTCTGAGCTAGCTGTCAGCACAGAGCCCGACATGGGGATCGAACCCACAAACCGTGAGATTATGACCTGAGCTGAAGCCAGATGCTTAACTGACTGAGCCACCCAGGTGCCCCGAAACAAGAACATTTTTATCTCACAAGATTCTTGAAGGTCTGGGATCCCACAAAGTGTGGCTGGGTAGAAGAAGTAGCTTGTGCCATCTACCTCCCCCTCCTTCCTTCTAGGGATGCAGACATTCTGTCTGGAGTGGTGGCAGCCACTTTGTGGCCATAAGATGAGAGCCACAAAGAGAGAAAAGCCCACTAGCTAAGAATATTAAATTAGAAAGATAGAAAAAAATTTTTGAAGGTTTCAGGGATCATTGGGTCAACCACCTCAAGCAGCCACCTTGTCCCATACTTCTTTTAACTTGAGAAAAAAAAAGATGATTTATTTGGGCCAATGTTCACTGGGTTTTCTTTTACCTACACAGCCAGACACATCCTCTATCTGGCTGATAGAAAAAAATCCAGCTTTGAAATGGGTCTCCCCTTCATGATGCAATGCAGTGTGCTAACGTACAGATGCAAAAGGGCAGAGAGAGATGAAAAAATGTTTTAAAGGAATGCCATCCAATTCGGCACGAGTGTGGGAAATGATCATTCTTATGTACTGTTGCTGGAAGTATAAATTAGTTTAGCCTGATTAGAGAGTAATTTAGCTATATCTATGATACTATAAAATGCATAAACTCTCTGACCTAGAAACCTCGCTTCTATAAATCTATCCTACTAGAAATAATCACATGCGTGTGTAACGTGAGAAGCATAAGAATGTTCATTGTAGCGTTGCTCACAATCATGGGAAGGAATCTCTATCTTTATCAGCAGACACACAGTTAAATAAATTATGGTTGATGTCTGTGCCATCCTGCACGATAGCCACTGGCCACGTGTGGCTACGCAGCCCTTGAAATGTGACTTGTTCGCACGTGCTCTTCGTGTAAAACACACACTGTTTCAAAGACCATTTTTAAATCATGTCAACAAAATCTCAATAATGATATATTGTTGACATGTTGAAATGAAAATATTTTGGACCCACTGCGTTCAGTAAAATAGATTCTTAAAATCAATGTCACTTTGTTTCATTTCCTTTATTTCAATGTGGCTACTGGAGAATTTTAAACGGCATGTGTGTCTCTTATTATATTTTGACTGGACTGTGCTGTTTTAAATACAGATGGCGCACCACGCAGCCTTTAAAAGAGGGAGGAAGAGGTGAACACTCGTTTGGAAAAATGCCCACAATATATCATTAAGTTCATAGAGAATTTGGGGGTGGCTCAGCTAAGCATCCAACTCTTGATTTCAACTCAGGTCATGATGTCCCAGTTCCTGAGTTCAAGCCCCACATCGGGTTCTGTGCTGACAGTGCAGAGCCTGCTGAGGATTCTCTCTCTCTCTCTCTCTCTCTCTCTCTCTCTCTCAAAATAAATAAATAAAAATTTAAAAAATAAAGAATTTGTACAATTATAAAATCAGTACAATCCCAATTTTGTAAAACAAGTGAGTGTCGTGAGTGGAGACAAGATTCTTAAAGGAGATAGTCTTACCCTGGGGTCTTCCCTTTTATTTTTTACACTCCGGTTCTTGTCTGGTTCAGTTGCACCAAGCGTGTATTTCCTCTGCAATTGAAATGCGTTTCAGTGAGAAAGGAGAGCGGAGTGGCAGCTGCCAACATTTTGGCCATAGACACTTGCACATCAGAAACCAGGCTTCTGAGAATACAGAGGGGCCAATCAGGGCAGAGAACTACAGAAAAGCCAAATGGGAACAGGGGGGCGGCTCTAGGGCACAAGATCTCAAAGGAAACCGGCAGCAGGAATGAGACACCCCTGCAGCGTCCCGGGACCCCTGCCCTCCGACCTACCCCTTGCAGAGTAGTTCAGATATTCTCTGTGACTTCCAGGTACGCAGGCTGGAAGCCACCGCCCTCCCAAAGGGACACAGATGTGAATGTGTTGAGGGTTGCTCTGTATAATTCACCCACTTCACTGGTCTCAGCGAAGGCTCATTTGTAAATAAGAGCAGCCCCTCCCCCCCAGCTTAGGAGAAGAGGGAGTTAGTTGATGGTGTTCCACGGTCTTTACTATCTGGCAGTCTCCAGAGTTCATGGTTAAGCATGAGGCTTAACCAGAACCCGACTGCCCAGCTTGTGTCTGTTTCTCCCACTTGTATGGCCACGGGTCCTTGGCTGAATTTCTCAACCTCCTTGTGCCTCAGTTTTATCATCCATAATATGGGGATAATAACAGCTCCTGTCTCAAGGGGCGCCTGGCTGGCTCAGTTAGTGGAGCATGTATGTGACTCTTGATCTCGGGGTTGTGAGTTCGAGCCCCACATTGGGTGCAGAGATTACTTAAAAATAAAAGCTTTATTAAAAAATGCTTCAAAACGGACAAACCTGATCAGAATGATCATGAATCTCCCGGTTGCACCTGTATTTAGTCTGTTTTAACAGAAGTTTCTTTGACATTGATCATGTGGGTTTTTCAGTTCCTCATGATTTCCATGCTTCGGTTCTACCTTCTCGGAGTCACAGTCATCTTGCTCGACCTGAATGAGAACAGACATGGCGTCGGGCAGCTGAGGCTGCGGGGTCAGGATTGTGTCTTCCAAGCAACACCTACCCAAGCCGGGTGGGCAGGGCCCTTCTTGGAGGGAAAGTTCACGGGCTGCATCAATGAAACTTCCCAAGGACCATCTGGTCTTGCGACCCAGTGCCTCCCTACCCTCCTCATATGCACTGAGAGCCTTTTAGCCACAGCCTGGGCCGGGCAACTGTTGCCAGGGGGTCCGTGAGCAAGCCTGGCTTCTGGGGGCTTCCTCTGGAAGGCAGAGGGCGGGCAGGACTCAGGCAAGGGGACTGCTGTGGGCTGGGCAGACACTGCAAAATACTGATGCCTCGGTGGGGCTTTTGTTCTTCTCTTCGCTCCGTTCTTTAATCTTCCAAGTGCCGAGTTCAAGAACCTCACCCTTGCGGTAAGGAGAAACCCCCAGAGCAGAGGAAATCTGCTGCACCTCCGGCCCCCGGGCCCTTGTTGGGGTCTGTCTGTGAGGCGTCCCCCATATTCCTAGAGAGGCAGGCAAGACCCTTCGTGGCATCTGGACGGCCCTGCCCCTAACTCTGCCACCTGAAAGTGGGGCGATGCCACCTACGATTGTCTTGCCCATTCTTCATGCCCACCACGCCCAAAAGCTCCCTGGTACCTCCCCGGTGCCTTGCTTAGTCCTATACTTCCTTGTGTTCGAGGTTTTGTTTGGTTATGTCTGCATTTCACCATAGGCAGCTTTCTTACAGCTTTATCGAGATCTGCTTCACGCGCCCTGAAATTCATCTGTTTAAAGCATACGTCGCAGTGGTTAATAGCCACGGAGTTGTGCGACACCAGCAGTATCTAATTTTATGAATTTGCATCGTTCCTAAAAAATCCCGCCCCCATTAGCTGCCACTCCCTGTTTGCTCCCAACCCCCAGCCACGAATCTTTCTGTCGCTACTGATTTGCCTATTACGGACATTTCACATAAAAGGAATCATAAAACGTGCGGTCTTTAGTGACGGGCTTCTTTCATTTGGCATGTTTTCAGAGTTCATCCATGCCGTAGCATGTATCAGGCTTCATTGCTTTTTATTGCTGAGTAATATTCATGTATAAATATATCATGTTTTATCTGCTCATCGGTTCACAGACATTTCAGCTGTACCCACTTTTTGGGTATTAAGAATAATACTGCTATAGCAGGGGGGCTGGGAGGCTCAGTTGGTTAAGTGTCTGACTTCAGCTCAGGTCGTGTTATCATGGTTTGTGGGTTCGAGCCCCGCGTGCGGCTCTGCACTGACACCTCAGAGCCTGGAGCCTGTTTCAGATTCTATGTCTCTCTCTTTGTCCCTACCCTGCTTGCACTCTGTCTCTGTCTCTCTCAAAAGTAAATAAAACATTAAAAAAAAGAATAATACTGGGCCCCTGAGTGGCTAAGTGTCCAACTTCGGCTCAGGTCATGATCTCTCAATCCGTAAGTTCGAGCCCCACGTTGGGCTCGGCGCTGACAGCTCAGAGCCTGAAGCCTGCTTCAGATTCTGTGTCTCCCTCTCTCTCTCACCCCTCCACTCACAGTCTGTCTCTCTCTCTCAAAAATAAATAAACACTAAAAAGTTTTTAAAAGAATAAGACTGCTATACACAGTCATGTATGTGTTTTTGCATGGACACAGTTTTCATTTCTCTTGAATAGATGCCTAATAGTGGAGCTGTGCCCTCTACCTTCATGGGAAATCACCTTTCCCCAAATTCTCCACCTTCCAGAGCCACCCTTCCCTGTACCATCCAAAACACAGCCGTGTGAGCCCTCATCCGCTCCGTCACCAGGAAGTGACTCACTGATTTCTCTGGCTCTGCTCCAGCAAGAATGAAGACTCGCTGTACCCAGAGAAATGGGGGGAGGGTCCCCTGCTGGCGACAGACATAACCAGATGCTCCCCTCTAACACTGAACGGGTGGAGAAATCACGTCTCCCCTCCATCCACAGGGATGGGCAGAGACACCTCGGGAGGGGCACAGATGAACGCCTGACCAATGTGTTCTGTTTTCTGCTCCCTACCATCCTCATTAGTCTGACTTTGGCTCCTCTGGGCCCAGGGGTGAAGGTTAGGAAAGAGACAGGGAGCAGGAAAGCTGGTACCTACTGTACCGTCAGGAGCTGCCATCACATTCTCCGGGCCAGCAGGAGGCCAAGCTGACGTTCTTTCTTGGGTCTTTCCCTGGGTTCTTCAAAGACCTTGAATCTCCTGAGTGCTCTCGGCCCAGGCAAAAGCACGTCTCCTCTGGCCGCTGGCTTCCTCCTTCCTCAGCTCCGGGGAACTGGCAAAACCTTTAGCTTCCCTCGCCTATGCTCTGTCAACCACACCCCCCCCCCCCGCAGCCCTGTTGCTGAGGGTAAAGACAACTCTACATTAAGTTTTCGAGAAGCATCTATGTGTCCTTAGCCATGACTAGCCAGACAGTGTCTCACGTAGACACCGCTCCTTCGGGTCCAGCAGCCAGTCAGCTTCAGACCCAAGTCTACCTGGCTTCTGAGGTCTCCTCTCGTACAAGGCCTCCGATGGGTCTCCCCCTCCGCTGCCTCTCCCTGCCGAGGAGAGGGACTCCCATGGGTCTCCCCCTCCCCTGCCTCTCCCCTGCCTCTCCCTGCTGAGGACAGGGACTCCTATCACACAACAGCCCTCCCTAGAAGTCCATGTGCAAATCCTGTTTCAGCGGCCACTGCCTTGCCCCTTTCCGCCCCTCACTGTGGTGAGAGGTGGGGGAGTTGTCTGACGAGGCCCTTGCCAGGGACTCCTTGTGGGTCCCATAGGGAGCTGGGCTCCGATTCCCATCGGTACCTGACGTCTATTGCTCAGGGCGTGGCCAAAATTTCCATTTCAGCGTCCGGTGACAGTGCTGTTGGAGCAGGGATATGAGAACCAGAATTACAGGGGAAATAGATCAACACTTCCAGAAAGAGAAAACAAGTTACCGACAAGGGAGAGAATAACAACTTGTCAATGGACGTCTGAGTGTGGGACAGAAAACACTGAAGAGTCTGAGGAGAAAGAAGAGTGAAGCCAGCACACCGCACTCAGCAAAATAGTCGTATGAGAAGCAGAAAGAAAATTCCAGATCTGTGCCGCCAATATAGCCCTTCTGAGAAAGGGATTCAGGGGCACCTGGGTGGCTCAGTCAGTGAAGCATCCAGCTCTTGGTTTTGGCTCAGGTCATGATCTCAAGACGGTTCATGAGATGGAGCCCTGTGTCAGGCTCCATGCTGGGTGTGGAATCCATGCTTCAGATTCTCTCTCTCACTCTCTCTCTGCCCTTGCCCTGCTCGTGCATGCGCTCTCTCAAAATAAATAAACATTTTTTAATAAAAATTTTTAATGTTTTTATTTATTATTGAGACAGAGAGAAACAAAGCAAAAGTGGGGGAGGGGCAGAGAGAGGGAGACACAGAATCCGAAGCAGGCTCCAGGCTCTGAGCTGTCAGCACACAGCCTGATGCGGGGCTTGAACCCACACTGTGAGATCATGACCTGAGCCAAAGTTGGCCGCTTAACCGACTGAGCCACCCAGGCGCCCCAATAAACATTTCTTTAAAAAGTGATTCAAAGAAGTATCTACTGAAGACAAAGACTTTTAAAAATGTGCTCTGTAAGAACTTAAACCTGTAAGCATTTTTTTATTTTAATAGCTTAAATACCTCTTATTAGTTTTCCTTCCGAACTGTTTAGCTTATAGTTAATTCTATCTAGTGGTTGGCAATATGGTTGTGAAATTGTGCAATCTTTTAAAAAGCATTCTTAAAATATAAGATACATACAGTGACAATTAGTAATAATCCAAAATTTATCTTTATGTTTACTTAATAATGCTTTTTAAGTGTGGATGTAAGGGACACTATATCATTCTAAAGGACAAATCTTTCTTGGAGATTATAGATCCTTAATTTTTTTTGACATTTTTATTAGAGATATGATTTTAGGGGTGCCTGGGTGGCTCAGTCAGTTGAACATGAGACTCTTGATTTCAGCTCCCATGATCTCAGGGTCATGGGATCGAGCTGGGCATCAAGCTCTGTGCTCAGCTTAAGATTCTCTCTCTCCTTCTGCCTCCTTCTCCCTCTCCCTCTCAAGCTCTCTCATTTTAGAGAGAGAGAAATATAATTTTAAATACATTTAGGGGCGCCTGGGTGGCTCAGTCGGTTAAGCCTCCGACTTCGGCTCAGGTCAGATCTCATGTTCGTGGGTTCGAGCCCCGCGTCCGGCTCTGTGCTGACAGCTAGCTCAGAGCCTGGAGCCTGCTTCCTGTTCTGTGTCTCCTTCTCTCTCTGCCCTTCCTCCTCTCATGCTCTGTCTCTCTCTGTATCAAAAATTAATAAAACATTAAAAAAATTTTTTTAAATACATTTAAAATTTTTTATATTAAAAAACTGGGGGGAAAGCCTATAGAATGGTCCAAAAAAGGAGAGAGAAAAAGAAGACAGATCAAGCCAGTAAATGTCAATAAAACAAAGAGAGGAAACAACACAAAAGTAAAAGAAACAGAAAACATAACACAAGACGTCAAACACAAGACCAATTATTAACAACTGTAGAAAATTCAAGAGGATTACATTCTCCTACTAAAAGACCAAGATTCTCAGGTTAAGTAAAAAAGAAAAATCCAGCTCTATTCTTGGTTCAGTTATCTCCTGAGGAGTGACAAATCAGCCCAAAGCTTAGTGGCTGAAAACAACTGGTGAATTGTTATTTCTCACGATTCTGTGGGTCAGGGATGCCAGCAGGGCCTTACTGGGGTCTTCGCTCCTTGGGTCATGGTCTGAGGTCACTCAGCCGCATGCTGCCGGTGGCCGGGCTGGGCTGGACTGTCCAAGTGTACCTCACTCACATGTACGGTACCGGATGCTTCTCCAACATGGCCTCTCTTTCTCCAACCATGCTTCACCATTTAATGTTAGAGTTTGGTCCTTGAAGTGTGGTGACTGGCTGCCCAAACACAAGTAGTTTCCCTGGCCTGTGAAAGGCTAGACCTGGAACTGACCAATGTCGCTCCCTCTGCTTTCTATCGGTCAAGGCCAGATACAAGGTCGATTCAATGAGTCAGGGAAATAGGCCCTACCTCCAGGTGAAAGGAAGGAATAGGCTTGTAAGGAAGGAGAGAATTTATGGTAGCCACCTTTGGCTGTCTCTTTGGAAACTGTCTACCTCAACTGTGACTCTTGGTCTCAGGGTCGTGAGTTTGAGCCCCATGTTGGGTATAGAGCTTACTTAATAAATAATAATTTAAGGGGGAAAGCATTAACTAAAACTGAGTATTATTTTTTAATTGAAAATACATACAATTGTCAAGAAAATGTAATAATGGTCATTTATGAAAACTCACATGGATAATTCTATTTAATCTCACAATAATTCTTTGCCCCATTTCACAGGGGGATAAGGAAACTGAGGCTCAGAAATATTAAGCAAGCAAGCCACCTGCACCTACATATTCTGTAAAAGGAGGAACGAAGATTTGAAAGCAGAGAACCTAACACCATAGTTCCCACTCTTAATAACTGAGTAACTAATTACTTATGAATCTGGATCAGACGCATGGACAAATATGCTGAAAATAATACATAAAACAAAAACCGAAATACGAAAGGAGTTTTACAAAACCACAATCCGATTAGGAGGTTTGAAAACATCTGCCTAAGAACTTAACTGATCAGATATTTTAAAAATCACATAGACAACCTAAATAACAAAATTAACCAGATCGTTTTAATATATCTAGAAGGATCTTGAACAGGGAATACCTTTTTCCCCAGATGCTCACAGAACATAAAAACAAATTGATTAAATAATGAGTCTCAAAGTAAACCTCAATAAATTCCAAACGGTAGAAGCTACAATTTCCACAAATCAATAATAAAAAGACAAATCGCTAAACAACAGCAACAACAACAAAACGGGCAAAGGATAAGAAGCAACAATTTACAAATGAGGTTATATAAATGACCCAAAATATATGAAAAGATGCTCAAACCTCCCAAAGAACTTTAAATCAACTCAACAAGGTATCTTCTTCTTCATCCAGAAGATTAAGAAAAAACTTAAAAATTGGATATCAGTTATTGGTATGAGAGAAGGCTTTCGTATCGTGTTCGAGGGATACAAATTGATATGGCCATTTTGAAGAACAATTTGGTGGGATCAGTTAATAGTTGAACTCTACGTGACTATGTCACATACCAAATCAATTTGCAGAGTCTACACTGGGTTTCTTCTGGTGCTGGCCAAGATCAAGTAAGCCACTGTGGTTGATCTCTCTCTCTGATTACAAAGGAAAGGTCTGGACAAAAGGCAAATGGCAATTGCCCGAAGACACTGAAATTGACAAGGGGGCCGAAACTTGAAGGTTGACTCTTATGGGGTATGTTTTTAGTGTTTTGTTCCTCTTTTATCATCCAGCTTTCACCGGAGGGTGGCCCCAGTACAAAAATATAGCAGGGGCAGGCAGCAAAAATTCCAAGAGAAACCCATTTTCCTGGACAGAGAATTGTGAAAAGAGACTTCTGTGAATCAGAGAGTGAGGAATATCTTCTTTTCTCTTCTCTCTCTCTCTCTTTTTAAATGTTTATTTGTTCATTCTGAGAGAGACAGAGAGGGTGTGTATGCATGTGGGAGAGAGGCAGGGAGGGAGAGAGGGAGAGAGATAATCCAAAGCAGGCTCCTCACTCGATCTTACAGGGCTTGATCCCATGACTGTGAGATCATGATCTGAGCTGAAATCAAGAGTCCGACGCTCAACCAACTGAATCACCCAGGAGCCCCTCTTTTCTCTCTTTTGAGCTGGGCCAGGTGAGTCACTTACTAGTTTTGTGATTTGGTTTGTTTATCTGCAGAATGAGATAACAATAATCCCTAACATAAAGGTGTTATGAAGATTCAATGAAACAATTTCGCTTGGAATAGGGCTCAGCACACAGTAAACACTATATAAATGTTTGCTCTTATATTTATCTACTGCTACTATTACTATTAAATTTCTAGCAAGTCTGACGAAAAAAGTAAAAGAAATAAAACACATCATGACTAAGATGGGATTTTTTTAAGTTTATTATTTTTGAGAGAGGGAGAGAGAGAGAGAGCGAGAGCCCGAGCAGGGAAGGAGCAGAGAGAGGGAGAGAGAGAACCCCAGGCAGGCTCTGCGCTGTCACCACAGAGTCCCACACAGGGCTTCACCTCACAAACTGCAAGTTCGTGACCTGAGCCAAAACCAAGAGTTGGATGCTTGACCAACTGAACCACCCAGCCATGCCCCCAATAGGGGATTTTGAGAAAAATTTTTAACTTTTATCTAATGCTATGTATCGCTTTTTGCTAATAAGTCTGAACGTTTCTAGGTAAATATAAATTATTTTAGGAAAATAAAAATGATTCAGATTGACTTACTAGGGGAGAAACCAGAAAAGACTAACAATGTAGCAAATAAGTTTAAGGCAATTGTCTCTAGGACCACATGGTTTTACAGATGAATTTGCAAACATTTTAGAAATAGCGACTGCCTACATTCTTCCCAAAATTTTCAAAACATTAAAATGCACTAAAATATATGGAAATTGTCCAGTTCATTTTATGAGCCTTGCATAAATCTGATATCAAAAGCAACTAAAGCAAAAACTGGGAAAGACTGTTGAAAAATCTCACCTGGTTGCAAAACTTCGGGGGGGTCCGGGTGGCTCAGGTCATGATCTCACGGCTTGTGGGTTTGAGCCCCACGTTGAGCTCTGTGCTGAACTCTTGCTCGGAGCCTGGAATCTGCTTCAAATTCTGTCTCCTTCTCTCTATGTCCTATCCCCACCCCCCACGCTGTGTCTCACGCTGTCTCTCAAAAATAAATAAATGTAAAAAAAAATTTAGATGCAAAAATTCTAAATAAGATATTAGCAAACAGAATCAAGTAAAAACAGCAATTCAGGGGCACCTGGGTGGGTCAGTCAGTTGATTGTCCAACTCTTGATTTTGGCGCAGGTAGTGATCTCACAGGTTTGTGAGTTCGAGCCCCACATCGGGCTCTGCACTAATGGTGCAGAGCCTGCTTGGAATTTAATCCATCTCCCCCTCTCTCTGTGTCTCCCCAGCTCGTTCTCTCTGCTCTCTGTCAAAAATAAATAAATAAACTTTAAAAAAGAAGAGTAATCAATCATGACTGGGTTTATTCTTGGAAAGCAAGGTTAGTTTAACTCAAGAGTGTGAATTTTGGAGGCAAACTGTCAGGTTCTGAGTCTGGCTTCACCACTCACCAGGAGCTGGCTGGGTGACCCAGGTAAGTGATGTGGCTTCTCTGTGATTGTTCCCCAGTTTGTAAAATGTAAATAATGCTATCTGGTTCAGAGGGATGAGAGGATTAAATTAAAATATTTTTTATGCATTTAGCCAAGATTTGGTACCTAGTAAGCACGTGACAATAGCTAAATATTCGTATTAATTTTAAAAATAATTTTAGGGGGCGCCTGGGTGGCTCAGTCGGTTGAGCATCGGACTTCAGCTCAGGCCATGATCTTGCAGTTTGTGAGTTCAAGTAAATAAAACATTAAAAAATAATTTAATAACCTCTTGATGATGTCGTTGGCAATTGGCTTGGGCTCTCCACTCAGACCAACTTCTCAACCAGGGGTCAACTAAATGCCTTAATTTCTAAGTGGGAGGAATGGAGAAGAAGGAGGGACAGGGCAGGAAATGCAAGGGGCAGGGAGGCCAAGAGTCCGCCCTCTGTTCCCAGTATTCTTCCAGCCCAGCCTCCCTAGCCTGGTTTTACAAAACTAGTATCAAATACCCTAAGGGATTCTTAAAAATTGTTGCCCTTAGCCTAGAAGTCTCAGCCTGCCATAGAACTCAGAATTATCCCGTGGATATTGAAGTCACAGCAGCAAACAATGACCAGGAGGCAGTCTGCCGTCTCCTGGTAGCGCAGGGACATACTGGGTGCTACAGCCGGACCCGGGGAACCCCCAGCCTGCCGGCTGCTCAGTCTCATCCTGTTTCTGTCACCGCCAGGCAATCCTGTGGTTTATTTACCCCACGGGTAAATATCTTGACTCACACTTAATGCACTATGGTGGACTTTATACAAATTTAAAAACAGAAAACTGTATGACCATCTTCATAGATACCTAAAGCTCATTTGATCAAGTTCAACTTCCACTTCTATATTTAAAATAATTTTTTAATGTTTACTTATTTTTTAGAGAAAGAGGGAGACACAGAATCTGAAGCAGGCTCCAGGCTCTGAGCTGTTAGTACAGAGCCCGATGTGGGGCTCGAACCCACAAACCGTGAGATCATGACGTAGGCCGAAGTTGGACACCTGACCAACTGAGCCACCCAGGTGCCCCAACACTTCTTCTTCTTCTTCTTTTTTTTTTTTTTTCAAGAAAACTCTGAGGAGGGGCACCTGGGTGGGCTCAGTCGGTTAAGCATCCGACTTCGGCTCAGGTGAGATCTCACGTTCGTTTGTGGGTTCAAGCCCTGCATCAGGCTCTGTGCTGACAGCTAGCTCAGAGCCTGGAGCCTGCTTCCGGTTCTGTGTCTCCTTCTCTCTCTGCCCCTCTTTCTCTCATGCTCTGTCTCTCTCTGTATCAAAAATAAATAAAACATTAAAAAAAAGAAAGAAAAGAAAACTCTGAGGAAACCAGAAATTGGAGAAAGTCATCTTACCATGATAATAACCTACTTGTTCCCTCCCCACCTCCACCCCCAGCAAATTCCTTTCCCGAAATCACAGCAAACATCGTACTTCCTGGTGAAACCCTAGAGCAGCGGCTCCAATACTACCCTGTTAAAGCAGGAGATGTTAAACAGAAAGCGGAGGAAGGAAAGGTTGATGGTCAAATCACGGAAAGACACATTAGTTAGTCTTGGACATTCACAAGGCATATTAGCATCAAATTTTTTTTAATGTCTTTTATTTATTTTTTGAGAGACAGAGAGAGACAGCGCGAGCAGGGGAGGGTCAGAGAGAGAGGGAGACACAGATTCTGAAGACAGGCTCCAGGCTCTGAGCTAGCTGTCAGCACAGAGCCTGATGCAGGGCTGGAACCCACGAACCGTGAGATCATGACCTGAGCCGAGGCCAGAAGCTTAACCGACTGAGCCACCCAAGTGCCCCCAAAATTTCAGATTATTATAAAATTAAAGAAACAAATTTGTCTCTATTTAACTCCACACATTCCAAAGTCATTTGGGCCCAGAACACTTGTTATATCAGTAAAACTACCAGCATCCTGCAGGCAGTGTTTTTCGGATGTCAGTTTTGGAAACATCACGTTAGACTCTTCCTACTCCAGGAAGTGACATTTCAAGGGTGCCTGCTGTCACGTGTCCCTTACCTTCATTCTGAAGTTTCCAGCCAAGAAAATACGACAACAAAACGAAAGAAGCAGTAGACATCTGTGCAAGGCAGAGGGAAAGTTATCATTATTTGTGGATGGAGTATTTGCCCTGAGAAGGCAAGATGATACGCTGGA
The DNA here is from genome assembly GCA_004023785.1 of Mungos mungo. Lineage (NCBI taxonomy): Eukaryota > Metazoa > Chordata > Mammalia > Carnivora > Herpestidae > Mungos > Mungos mungo. Next base: position 110,932 of record PISW01000428.1, on the reverse strand, counting down.
AAACCACAGGAACTAATTAGGGCATTGGACAAAGAGGATAACAGCAGGTGAGAAATGTACCAGGATCAATGTCCGTCCTCTACACCAGCAATAATAAGTTAGAAAGCGCCAGGGGATAAAAAGAATACACTTAGCAAAATATGTGCAAAGATATATGTCAAAGTTGGATGAAGGACGTTAAAAAAAACAAACTCGAATCAATGGAGAAATGGATCCTGGGCTTGGGCTGTATTGCGAAATTGTCAATCTTCCCTCAAGTAATCTATAAATTTGATGTGATTTCAATAAAATCTCCACAGGACATTTTTATCTCGAGGAATTGAGCCTGTAGTTCAGCTGGTAGAGTAATTGCACAGAATGGTCACGAAATTTGGGGAGGGAAAGGCCACAACGGGGGACTTGCCTTCCCAAGTGAGTTTCAATACTATAAAAATAAGCTAATTAAAAGACTGATAGAAAATTCAGCAAATATCAACTGAGCTTTAAAAAACAAAAGGCACAGCAATAAAACATCCAGGAATCTGTGGTGGTTCTGTCAAGGCTTTAGCAGTCGCAAAATTAGATTATCCGACAGAATCCAGGTCAAAGGCGGACAAGCAGACCTCAGACTGGGCAGGAGGCAAGGCTGTGGCAGGAGGGTCACATGTGGCCCTCCGCCGACCAGGTGCCCATCCCTGATGCTACTAGCCACGGCTGGTATTCAGGAGCTTACTGCCCGTTGGAGAAAGGAACAGCTTTCTGATGAGAAGCATGTAGGTGCCCAGATGCCCCAAAAGATGCCTCCACCCTGACGTCACTCGTGATCTTCATAGATACATCCACTCTATCCTGAAAAAACTGGGCACAAGATCTCCCCTGGCCTCATCTCCCACTAACTTGGTCCTTCTCCAAGGGTTCTCTAGTTCTGTAAGATACCATCATATTCCCAGTCAAGCAAGTCAGAAGCCAGAGGTCCCCAACCCGTTTGCTCTCTTCCATTCCACACGTCCTACCTACCATGGAGTCCAGTTGATTTGTCTCCTAAATATTTCTAGAATCTGTCCGCTAAAGTCAATCTCTATCACTGCCACCTTAGTTTAAGGAATTGTCATCTTTCACCTCTTTGCAGGCATTTTGCCATTGGCCACTATTCACCACATGCAGCAGTGACCTTCAGCAAAGGCAGAGCTAAGCAAGTCATTCCCTTTCCAGAATCTCCCACAAGCCCGGCAAGGCTCGGTATGGGGCTCCATCTCACAAATCATGAGATCATGACCTGAGAGCCAAAATCAAGAGTTGGATGCTTAACTGACTGAGCCACCCAGGCACTCCGATTAATTGTATACTAATTTTAAGGCAGCTTTATTGAGATATAACTTGTATATTTATGTTTATTTTTTATATTTGAGAGAGCCCAAGTGGGGGAGGGGCAGAGAGAGGGGGACAGAAGATCCGAAGCTGGTTCTGCACTGACAGGTTGACAGCAGCACACTGGATGTCGGGCCAAACTCACTGACCTGAGCTGAAGTCAGATGCTTGGTTGACTGAGCTACCCAGGTCCCCATAACTTGAATGTTTATAAAATCCATCCCTTTCTGGTGTATAGATCTATGAGTTTTCATCAACATTCGGGTATGGAAGCAGCACCTCAATAAGAACATAGAATATTTCAGGGCACTTGGGTGCCTCCATCAGTTAAGCGTCCGGCTTCGGCTCAGGTCATGATCTCACGGGTTTGTGGGTTCGAGCCCCGGGTCAGGCTCTGTACTGACAGTTCAGAGCCTGGAATCTGCTTCAGATTCTGTGTCTCCCTCTCTCTCTGACCCTCCCCTACTCATGCTCTGTCTCTCAAAAAAAAAAACAAAAAAAACAAAAAAAACAGTTCTACCACCCCAGAAAGTTCTCTCATGACCCCTAGGGTCAAAACTCTCTCCCGCACCCAAGTCCCTGGAAATACAGATCTGATTTTTGCAATTATCGTTTTGTCTTTCACCGAATGCCATATAAGTGGAATGTGTAGCATGCAGCCTATTCAGTCTGGCTTCTTTCACTTAGTCATTGTGTAATAATTTAATGCGTGTCTTCCCCGCCAGTCGGTAAAGCTCTGCACAGTGAGGGACCATGTCTGACTCAGTAGCGACCACATCACCAAAGCCTGCCATGGTGTTTCTCAACCTTTTTCTGTTTCCTTTCATTATTGCTCCTCTAAGGAGAAAATTTTAATTTGATTTAAATTCTCCCTGATGAGAGAAATTAAATACTAAGGAATGAGGTATTGTTGAGTAGGCTTGAGCTTTGGAGGACCACAAAACATTGTAATAGCTAAATATTTTTCAACCAACAAGAATGAATTTTCACCCCTGGGGGGATGATACCACCCCCACGGAACACGCATAACCCAACACATAGTAGGTGCTCAACAAAGGTCTGTCAATGAACGAGGGATCACTGCAGACATTGCCACACGGTGGTGCTTCCCAGGATAGCAAGCTCATCTCATTGGAAGATTCTGCTGGTTTCAGGCCAGGGTGGGAGTGGCTGTCCATCCACATGTGGAAGCACCCCCCCCCTCCCCGCTCTTGAGAACACCATCAGGACCTGCAAAGTGCCATGTTAGTGGCTTCAGAAGTGAGGCCTGCAGCTCTGCACTCAGCAATAATCAGATTTGAGCTTTTCAAAGTCCGCTCTGGCTCCAGAGAGGGACAGGGATTAGAGGAAGCAAGATGGAAGCGGAGAGAGCAGATAAGACGCTGATTAGTGACCGCAAGAAATGACAGTATTTTTTTTTAATGTTTTTAATTTATTTTTGAGAGACAGAGAGAGACAGAGAGAGCAGGGGAAGGTCAGAGAGAGAGGGAGACACAGAATCTGAAGCAGGCTCCAGGCTCTGAGCTAGCCGCCAGCACAGAGCCCGATGCGGGGCTCGAACCCACGAATCGTGAGATCATGACCTGAGCCGAAGCCAGACGCTTAACCAACTGAGTCACCCAGGCGCCCCATGACAGTGGTTTGAACCCAGCTGGTGGCAGTGGGAATGGAGACAAATGATGTTCTTGAGAATAACATAGAAAGTAGAATCAAGAGAACCTGGTGATGAGTTAGTTGTAGAAAAGGAAAGAAGGGTAGACATCCATATTTCTAGCCTGCATTTCCAGGAAAATGGTGGTGCCATCCACTGAGCTCAGGCTCCTGGTTGCAGGAGGCTGAAGGTGGCATGGAGTTTAGTCATAGACTCTTGAGGTTGAAGTGCCTTTGGGTTATTCAAGTGCAATGTCTAGTTGGCTATTGGATATACAGGTGAGAAGTTCAAGAGCTATCTGGGCTAGAAGTAGAGATTTGAGAATGGTCGACGTGGATGGCCTCCCAGCCCATTGGAGGGTGTGGGGTACGGCATGGGAAGAGAAGATGGTGCAGGGCAGACACCCAGAGAACAGCAATCCTGATGGGTCTGTCCCCCACCCCCTCCCCCGGGCACAGACACAATAGTGCAATCTTACATTACTCTAGCCCTAACATTTAGGTTGTAACTAGTTTCTGTCACTGTTGTTTTGGGGTTTTGCTGGTATAAACAATACTGTCATGAATACCTTTGTGCAGAAAGCTTTTTCTGTGTGTAGGACTATTTTCTTAGGACAGATGCTTAGAATAAGGGTAACTAGATTAAAAGCTAAGAACAGTGGTGACTACGGTCACACGTCCTCTTGTCATCATAGTATGAGAGCATGCTGCCATCAGTTTGTTCTTTGAATCTGTGCTAGTTTGCTAGAAAAGGAAGGGAGGCAGGCAGGGAGGGAGAGAGAGAGAGAGAAGGGCAGGTGATTGGACTCCACAAGACTTGGTGACTAATGAGACATGGGGAGCAGTGGCCACAGAGAAGGTGAGGGGGAGTCTTGGGCTGTCCACTCAGCTAGATGCTGGACAATTAGGAAGAGAAACTGGTTTGACATAAAATTAATGACTCACGGGCACCTGGGTGGACCAGTCGGTTAAGCAACCAACTTTAGTTTCGGTGATCTCACAGTTCATGAGTTCGAGCCCCATCGAGGGCTCTGTGCTGACAGCTCAGAGCCTGGAATCTGCTTTAGATTCTGTGTCCCCCTCTCTCTCTCTGGCCCTCCCTCTCATCCTCTTTCTCTTTCTGTCTCTCAGAAATAAATAAACATTAAAAAAATTTTTTTAAGGTAATGATTCCGTTTTGGCTTGAGTTTGAGGCACATGTGATGTCAGAGTGTCAATCCTGTTTACATATCTGAAGCTCAGACGAGAGCAAGAGGCAGGTTCCAGAAGGGAAGGGCAGCCTAGCAGCCCCTGATCCCACGGTGGAGTGGAGGGGTGCAATGCCGATGGCACATTTCAGGGGATCCAGGACGCTGCTGTCCACCCTCTGATTTCAGCTGTAGCTGCGGAGGACAGTTCCTACAGCTCAGGCCGCCCCGGGGCTGACGATACCACTTCAAGTGCAATCCACATGTCTCCCCCTTCTCCAGCGCCATGGCTGTGTTCTCGGCCTGTTCTCAAGTGCATTCCCTGGAAATGTAGGGCATTAATGCCCCTGCAGACATCCACCCAGAGGAACCAGGAGCCAGCGGATGCGTGCTCTGCCCCCATCCTCCAGGGAGATAGTTTGGGGAGGCATTCTGCACACTTCCCCGGAGCCCGGAGGACTCAGCCCCTGCTACGGATGGTGACAACCTCAGTAATGCATCCTTGTGCTCCCTGCCCCTCACTCCTGCTTCCAGGGGTCACAGCCCAAATAAACGACTTGCACCCCGGTCCTTTCCTCAGGCTGTGCTGCAGGAGGCTGCAGACCCCATGGGCTCCATTCTTTCTTCTTCTTTTTTTTAATTTTTAATTTTTAATTTAAAAAAATTTTTTTTAAATAGTTTATGGTCAAATTGGTTTCCATACAACACCCAGCGCTCTTCCCCACAAGTGCCCTCCTCCATCACCACCACCTCTTTCCCCCCTCCCCCTTCCCTTTCAATCCTGTTTGTTTTCATTATTCAATAGTCTCTCAGGTTTTGCGTCCCTCTCTCTCCCCAACTCTCTTTCCCGCTTCCCCTCCCCCTGGTCCTCCATTAGGTTTCTCCAGTTCTCCTGTTAGACCTATGAGTGTAAACGTATGGTATCTGTCCTCTGCTTGACTTATTTCGCTTAGCATGACACCCTCGAGGTCCATCCACTTTGCTACAAATGGCCAGATTTCATTCTTTCTCATTGCCATGTAGTACTCCATTGTATATATACCACATCTTCTTGATCCACTCATCAGGTGATGGACATTAGGTTCTTTCCATGATTTGGCTATTGTTGACAGTGCTGCTATGAACATTGGGGTACATGTGCTCCTATGCATCAGCACTTCTGTATCCCTTGGGTAAATCCCTAGCAGTGCTATTGCTGGGTCATAGGGGAGTTCTATGGATAGTTTTTTGAGGAAACTCCACTCTGTTTTCCAGACATTCTTTCTTCGGCAAGGCAGATTTGTCACTGGGCTGAGCAGCTTTACCTTCTTCCTCTGATGGGGACTGCTTTTGGGGGGCAAGGCAAACAGCTGGAGAAACAGCCTGTTGGTGAGAGGAACTTGTCAGGACCCATTGGCACCTTGATATCATTTAGAATGACAGGTTCCTGTCTCTACATCTGTACCACGCTGGACAGAGAGGACCAGTCCTGTTTTATTCAAGGATGGTAGGGGCACCTGGGTGGCTCAGTCAGCTAAGCCTCCGACTTCAGCTCAGGTCATGATCTCATGTTTGTGGGTTCGAGCCCCACATCGGGCTCTGTGCTGACAGCTCAGAGCCTGGAGTCTGCTTCCGGTTCTGTGTCTCCCTCTCTCTCTGCCCCTCCCCTACTCCTGCTCTGTCTCTCTCTGTCTCAAAAATAAATTTTAAAAAATTTTAAAAAGAGCTTGAAAAAAAAGAGGATGGTGGCATCCCCCGGAAAGGGTTCAAGAAATTCACTTCCTTCATTTACTTACACATCTATCTATTTATTCAACAATTATTTAGCAAGCACCTGCTGTTTGCCAGACTATGTTCCCAATGAGAAGCCCTGAATCCCTTCCCCAAATTCTGGTGATTCTTCTCTTGACCACCCATGACGGGAGCCAGGTTTATGCTGTGCAGGACTCCTCTCTGGCCAGAGGTGGACTCGGACCAAGCCGGGCAATGAAATCCTGTCTTGGGCATGTGGATCCGGGACAGTAGGACATTGGTCAGCAAGCTGATGGGGATGGAACAGCAAAAGTGTCCCTCCAGACAGGGGTGATCATTTCCGATGTGCATAACTAGGCAGAGAAAGACTGTACAAAGGGAGAGGCAGAGGGAGGAAGAGAGGAAAGTATACGTTTCTGCCCTGGGTCCAGATCTTCCACGTGCTCAGTACCAGCTGCACACTCTGCCCTCAGATCCCAGGAAAGATTTCTGTATCCTTCCAAGGATGCCTCCATCTTCCCATAAGCGAGTTTGTGTCCATTTCTGTAACCTACAAGCAAGCAGGCACCTGGGCTTCTGTTCCTCTTTTCCTTACCCCCTTACCTGGGCCTCACTGCAGAAAGCATCTGAGGGGCGCCTGGATGTCTCAGCCAGTTAAGCATCCAGCTTCAGCTCAGGTCATGATCTCACGGTTCATGGGTTCAAGCCCCACATCGGGCTCTGTGCTGACGGCTAGCTCAGAGCCTGGAGCCTGCTTCAGATTCTGTGTCTCCCTCTCTCACTGACCCTCCCCTGCTCACACTGTCTCTCTCTGTCTCTCAAAAATAAATAAAAAACATTAAAAAAAAAAAAAAAAAAAAAAGAAAGCATCTGAGGACCAGGGCAGTGGAATGACCTGGGGCTACGGAGAGCCCATGGCCTGCCTTGCAGCTCCCTCACTCTCTGAGCCTGAGTTCCAAGCCCCCCATCCCCAGTCAAGCCTTTTGAGGAGACTGCATCTGGCCTAAGGCCCCAAAGCTCACCGAAAAGAAAAGAAAGTGGGGGCAGAAAGACCCTTCCTTTAGCAGGCTGATCGAGGTTTATCTGCACATGATTGGAATCCTGACCCTTAAACCCTTTCTACAGAGCCCAAGTCTTTACAAAACAGTGTCCTGGAGGGTGTCTGGTCTCACTGCTCTCCACGGGAGACGCCAAGAATGGAAGGCGGGTTTCCAGTCCAGGACACCGCTCTCCTGGAAGGTGAGCGATGCCCCTGCCGTCTTCCCTGCTCTGTAAAGCCCTGCTGGCTGGTGAGCAGGGCCTCACCCAAACCCAGAACAGCTTTATCATCCTCTGAAAGTCCTCCCATCCCAGCCTCGCCGGCGCAAACGGATCACCTGTCCTGGCCCAGCTGCAACAGCGCCACCTTCAGGCCATGTTGGAGAAATGTCTTTTCTGAACCCCACAGGGATTACAATCCTCCGGGCAGGGAGGCAGGCTGCAGGGGCTGGGATTCTGTTGCAAACTGATGGCCTTGGGCACTTCGCTAAACCTTGTTATGAAACGGGCATGGCGGTAGCTTGAGGAGTGGCTATGAAGACAAAGTAAGATAGTCACATATCACACCTAGAATGTGCCTGGCAGAGCCCAGTGACCGACCAGTTCTCAGGGTTGATAACATGCTTGTTGCCTTGCTGTGAAAGCTACCGAACAATCAACAATTTCTGGGTCTTATTAAACACTTCTAGAAATCCTTGGCCCCTTTTCTGTCGTTCTTTGCTTTTTTGCTTTAGATCTCCGAGGCCCAGAATTCGATTGCCCACGTGGTCAGTTCAGCTGGCCGTCATTATTGGCCACACGTGGGTCCTCTTTTGGATTTGCTTTGTTTTTGTCTCTTTCATCTCCCTTTTCCAACAGCCTCCCTTCCCTTCCCCCTCACCCCACAGGCAGACATTCTTAGGTTGTCAATGTGTGAGTGTGGATGGCCATGAAAATATATATTGCAACATATATAAGTAGTATTTGCCAGACATCTTTTTTGGCATTACATTTTTACAATCTGCCCGTGTTAATACACGTCATTCTAATTCATTCCCCCGAACTGTCTGCATGATGTTCATCATTTGCATACGCCACCTGTGATTTATCCCTTTATGAGTCGGCATCCCTTGACTATTACCAGCAAATGCTTCGAGGAATATCACTGGGCAAGCCTCTTTGTCTACCCGTGTGAGAGCCGTTCTGGGGTATGTGCTCAGAAGTGGAATTGCTCAGGGCGCCTGGGTGGTTCAGTCCGTTGAGCATCCGACTTTGGCTCGGGTCAGAATCTCACGGTTCCTGGGTTCAAGCCCCGCGTCGGGCTCTGTACTGACATCTCGGAGCCTGGAGCCTGTCTTCAGATTCTGTGTCTCCCTCTCTCTGCCCCACCCCCACTTGTGCTCTGTCTCTTTCTCTCTTGCTCCCAAAATAAATAAACATTTTTTTTAAAGTGGAATTGCTGGAGTGTGGGGTATATGCTCTCCACCACGCCCATCCAGCTCAAACTCCTGCTGGGACGAGGGTTCGTAGGTCCCCATGTCTTTACCAGTGCACGCCCATCTGAAGTCGGGCTTATTGACATCTATGTCCTTTCACTTTTCTGCAATGGCCGTCCATCCTGGATGTGCTGTGGGAGGAATTGACGAGGCCTCCTATACGCTGCCAACCCTGCTACCTGTTTGTTTTAATTTATTTTTTAGAGCGAGCAAGAGCGAGCAAGCAGGAGAGGCAAAGGGAGAGAGGGAGATGCAGAACCTAAAGCAGGCTCCAGGCTCCAAAACCCAGGCTTCGTGCCAGCACCGAGCCCGACACGAGGCTCCGACTTGTGAACCGTGAGACCATGACCTGAACCAAAGTCAGACGCTCAATGGACCGAGCCCTCCAGGTGCCCCTACTCTGTTACCTTTTAAGACAAGTAGCTCCAGCTGCTGGGCGTGCCCACACCTCATCACTTGCTATCATCCATGCACGAGGCACCAGCTTGATCAGAGCCAGCTGGATGAACATGGCGCCTAAGGCCAAGGACATACCAAGGTGAGTGGCCAGCCCCAAGACGGACCCACACACTTCCTCCAGATCGAGAGTGCCAAGTCAATCCATCAAATACAGCGTGCGTGCCCTCCACGTCTCTCTAGGAAATAGAAATGTGGGGCAAACAACAGTGATATGGTGCTTTTGTTTGGACTGCTGCCCTGGGTCCTTAGCAATCTTCTCCTTGGCTCTGAGACATGAGGGGCCAATGGCGTATAGGACAAACTATAGGACAAACTGGGGTCTGGGACTGGGTGGCAGTGTCCCCTTCAAGCTCACATTTCTCCACATCTCTGAGTGACTTAACATACAAACTTTGAGAGTCATGGGCTCAAGAGTCAGAACGTCATGGGTTCAAGTCCCAACTTAGCCGCCCAGGGGACTGTTCTATGCGAAGCCTCAAAAATGGTCATCTGTTATTAGTAACAATTCATAATGTAGGAAATACACAAATGACTCCCAGAGAGGCCAAGCCACTTGCAGGAAAGCAGAATTCAAACCCGGGCTTGTCTGTCTCTATTTGTTACCATTTTCTCAGCAGCCTGACTTCACTAGCTGGTTCTCTGCCAGGACCTTGGGCCGAGTCCAGCACTGGATGCCTTCAGGAGTCCTCCTCAGGGTGGGGAACGGCCCCCAGGGCCATCTTGGCACGCGTCCCTCAGGGGGTGGGAGCCCCAGGGCAGGCCCGGGCCCAGGCGGGGCTTCACGAGGCTCCCAGGTGTGGGGGAAGCAGGCGGCCTGGCCGTTCTCCAAGCACATTCGGAGCCAACCCAAGGGAAACCCCAATTCTGTCAGTGCCTGTACGCCTGGGGCACAAGCATTGGAGACATTAAATATTAAACATGTCGGCTGGCTTCCAAGCTTGGTAATTAAAACTCTTATTTCATATTTTACAGAGGATGGACGGGAGGTCACGAGGCTGCTCTAAGAGGTTTCATAGATCCCTTGTTCACAGATGAAGTGGCTCTTCTGAGGAAAAGCTCCCTCTCACTCGGGACCGGGCTGCCCTATTTATAAAGTGATTTCCTGAGAGGGTGGGGAGTGAGGCCTGGAGGTCTCCAGGGTACAGGCACCATCCCTGGCTCCCAGCAGGGCCCTTCTACTTCTCCAAAATGGGTCTGTGTGCCAAGAGCCTGCAGAGGGCTCGACCTCAGGCCCCTTACCCCTGCTGCAATGGCAGCCTGGGAGCGGAGCGGAGATGGCACTAGAAATGGGGAGAGAGAGGAGCTCCAAGGCTGGGGGAGTGAAGGGGGAGGATGGAGGGAGGGCCAGAGGGAGGGGAGGCTTCCCTTAGCCTCTAGCGCCATCTGCTGACCAAATGCTGAACTGCAGCTCCCCCAGAGGCCTGGGAGACCAAATTCCAGCTCCTGGGCAAGCACTGGGAAAAGAGGGATCAAGGAAAATCAGACCTGGCGCTTCAGGGAACACTTTAAAAACAAAATTTAGTTTTGTGAATTGTTCATGTCGTCATTCTCCAGGGTCAAGGACATGGACTTGGATGCGTGTGGATGTAACAGGACGTGTGTTGTCATTGTGGAGTGCTCACTGGGCTGAGCACTGGCCTCCATGGTTTACACTGGTTATCTTCCTGTGAGTGCTGGTCTCACGCTGCACGCCCATTTTTACAGATGTAAGCGCTTAGGCTGAGAGAGGACCCCAAAGCCAGATGACCTCCCTGCCCTCACCCCCATAGTCAATCTTTATTCAAGGCCCCCCCTTTCCATCTCCAAACACACCAGGGGCCCTCTTCTTTGTCCCTTAGTCATTGTTACCTCCAGCACCTCTTAGTTTTCCTGGGGCCATTGCAAAACTTTCCCACTAGGATCTTCCCCCGTGGATTTTGATGCTTCTCACCTTGCCCTCTATAAACCATTCTTCACAAATAGCCATTTTGATTTTAAAAACGTGAATCAGATCACACATGTCTCTTGCTCAAAAACATTGATAGCTTCCATTGCCTTTAAAATAAAATCTAAGGGCACCCGGGTGGCTCAGTCAGTTAAGCATTGGACTTTGGCTCAGGTCATGATCTCACGGTTCATGAGTTCAAGCGCTGTGTGGGGCTCTGTGTTGTAAGTGCAGGGCCCACTTCAGATCCTCTGCCCCCCCCCCCGCATCTCCCCCACTAGCGTGTGCGCTCTCTCTCTCTCTCAAAAACAAATAAACATTTAATAAAATAAAATAAAATCTAAGCTCCTTGCCATACTCCAAAAAGCCCTGAGAGTCTGGAGGGGAGCCTGGCTGGCTCGGTCAGTAGAGCATGCAACTCCCGATCTTGGGGATGTAAGTTGGAGCCCCCATTGGGTATTAAAAAAAATAAATCTTAAAAAAAGAAAAAAGCCCTAATGGTCTGGAGGTGGGGTTCTCACCAGCCCCATTCATACCCCTCTCCTCCGCTCCGCCCCCCCCCCCCAGTGCTCCAGCCACAAGGGCCCTCAGTGCCTCACACATGCTAAGTTCTTTCTGATCTCAGCCCTTTTGCAAAGGCTGTTCACTTGCCCGAGGGGCTGTTCCCTTTACTGCTTTCCTCCTAATTGAAAACTCTCCATGTCATGGGCACTCTTCACAGAGGTCTTAGAGGTGGTCTTAGTTACATCTTTCCTTGCCCGGGTCACATCAGATGTAGCCTCACAGGATGCTACATCAGGATGAAGTGGAGAGCCAGGAGGCTGGCTAGCCATATAACACAAAAAATAAACAAACAAAACAAAACAAAAACATATACAGAAATCCACTCGAATTGGCTAATGCCCCGGAGAGGGAATTCTATATCTCACACACTGAAAATCAGGAATGCCGTCAGAGCCCAGAGGACCTGGAATCAGGAATGAAAGGTCCACTGGGAAATGAGCCGCCCCTCTTCCCCACCCCATCTAAATAAAGCCTTCCCGTTACTGGAATATAGACAGACATATAGTTTAGTGGAATAGGATTGAGAATCCAGAGATAACCTTACATGTTTAGGGTTAACTATTCTTCAACAGTGGTGCCAGGACAACTCAACGGGGAAACTTTAACCTTTTCAACACATGGTGCTGGGACCACTGGCTATTCCACAGGCAAAAGCATGAAGCTGTACCCCTACCTCACACCATATGCAAAAATTAACTGAGAATTGATCCAAGACCTCAAGAGAAGAGCTAAAACTATAAAACTTTTAGAAGAAAATGTAGCTATAAATCTTCATGATCTTGGATTAGGCACTGGTTCCTTAGAAAACACCCCAAAGCACAAGCAACTGAAAGAAAAAGGGACAAATTGGATTTCGTCAAAATTAAAGCTTTTGTGCCCCAAAGGACACCATCAAGGAAGTGAAAATATTTGCACATCACATAAATGATAAGAATATAGTGTCCAGAATATTAAGAATTATTATAAATCAACAATAAAAAGGCAAATAAACCCATTGAAAAATGGCCAAAGGATCTCAATAGACATTTCTCCAGAAAAGTATACAAACACAATAACCCCATGAAAAGATGCTCAACATCATGAGTCACTAGGGAAATGGAAGTCAAAACCACAGGTTACACCCACCAGGCTGGCTACAATAAAAAGACAAAAAACAAACATTGGCAAGGATGTGGAGAGGTTGGAACTCTTCTGTCCTGCTGGTGGGAACGTGAAATGGAGTGGCCACCGGAGGAACATTTGGCAATTCCTCAGAAAATTAAACATAGAGCTACCATATGAGCCAGCATTTCACCTCTAGGTATATACCCAAGAGATTTGAAAACATGTGATGTCCACACGAAACTTGTACGTGCCAATATTCTAGGTAACATGACTCATAATAGGCCAAAGGTAATCAAATGCCTTTTAACAGATGAAATGTGGTGTGTCCTTACGATGAAATATTATTCAGTGATTTTATTTAAAGTACCAATAGTGCTCGCTTCAGCAGCACATATACTAAACTTGGAACAATACAGAAAAGATTAGCATGGCCCCTGCACATGGAGGGCACCCAAAGTTGTGTATTAAAAAAAATACCAATATATGTGACAACATGGATGGACCTTGAAAGCCTCTTGCTGAGTGAAAGAAGTCAAGACACCAAAGGCCACATATTGTATGAGTCCATTTATATGAAACGTCTAGAACGGGCGAATTCAAGGAGACCAAAAAGTAGATTAACAGTTTCCAGAGGCTCAAGGAAAGAAAGGATGGGGAGTGATTGCTAACGATATGGGGTTTCTTTTTGGGGTGATGAAAATGTTCTGGAATGAGATAGTGGTGATGGTTGCACAACTTTATGAAGGTGCTGAAAACAGTTGACTTGTACACTTTAAAAAGATGGAGCTTATGGTATGCAAACTACATCTCAATTAAGAAAACAAAACCAAATCCCCCCACAGCCCCGGTGACTTTTCACCATCCAGCCCTTGCTGACCCTTACAGTTCTGGCTCTTGCTAGTGCCTCCGCTGATCCCTTTGCTCAGAGAGACAGAGACTCTGAGTGATTTTTCTTTTCTTTTTTGATTTTTTTAATGTTTTATTTATTTTTGATACAGAGAGAGACAGAGCATGAGAGCGGGGAGGGGCAGAGAGAGAAGGAGACACAGATCCGGAAGCAGGCTCCAGGCTCTGAGCTAGCTGTCAGCACAGAGCCCGACGCGGGGCTTGAGCCCACGAACATGAGATCTGACCTGAGCCGAAGTCGGAGGCTTAACCGACTGAGCCACCCAGGCGCCCCTGACTTTTCTTTTTAAGAGAGAGTATGAGTGGGGGAGAGAGAGGGAGCGAGACAATCTTAAGCAGGCTCCCTGCTCAGCCCAATGCAGGGCTTGATCCCAAGACCTGGAATTGTAACCTGAGCTGAAATCAAGAATCGATGCTATACCAACTGAGCTACCCTTAGGGTGATATTTTTAAGAAAGGATTTAATTCTGGGATTTGACCTTAGACTGTAGATGTGTATGAACAGTTTTTCTTTTTTTTTAACTTTTATTTAAATACAAGTTAGTTAACATATACTGTAGTAATGATTTCAGGAGTAGAATTTAGTGATTCATCACTTACATGTAACACCCAGTGCTCATCCCAGCAAGTGCCCCCCTTAAGGCCTACCACCCATTTAGCCCACCCCTCCCCCCACCTCCCTCCCTCCAGCAACCCTCAGTTTGTTTTCTGGATTTAAGACTCTGATGGTTTTTCTCCCTCTCTCTTTTTATCTTATTTTTCCTTCCCTTCCCCTATGTTCATCAGTTTCGTTTCTTAAATTCCACATATGAGTGAAATCATATGGTAGTTATCTTTCTCTGACTGATTTGAGCAGCTTTTCTGAGTCTGAGCCAGCGTCCGAGTAACCTGGCTGCTGCTTCTCCGCCTCCTAACTTCACAGAAAGTTCTCGCAGAGCCAGCCTGTCCGAAGGGCATTCGGAGCAAAGTGGTGTCAGCTTAGAGCCTCCTGCCCCTCCTCCACCCCATCCAGACTCAACCTTCAGATCTCATCCGCCAGCACGTGGTGTCTCTTCCTCCAGACTTGGTCCTTCCTCTAACTGTCATCCAGTCCCGCACATGCATCTTGATGTGCCTGCTTTCCTGTGGACAGCAGTAAAATGACTACAGCAAAGAGCATCTTCTAGTCTAACAAGGGTGATTACAGGCTGTCACAGGGCTGACCGCACTTCCTGTTTCTCAAAGGATGGTGGTCCTTGGCTGCGAGGCTGAGTTCCTTTCTGGACCATGGGCCCCAGTTGGCAGGGACCACATAAGAATAACTCACTGTGGGTCTCCAGCATTTGAAATAAGGCACGCAGCAGGCACTCAATGTTATAAAATACAGGAATAGGGACGCCTGAGGGGCTCAGTTGGTTAAGCGTCCAGCTCTGGATCTCAGCTCAGGTCATGATCTCACAGTTCGTGGGATCAAGCCCCACCTGTGGCCTACAGTGTGGAGCCTGCTTAGGGTTCTCTCTCTCCCTCTCTCTCTGTCCCTCCCCCACTTGCACTCTCTCTCTAAAAGTAAATAAACATGAAAAAAACCCACAGGGGAATAAATATCTGGGGAACGAAGCAGGAGTAGCAGAAAGACGGACGAGCTGGGGGCTTCAGGCCGATGTAAGAGGTGGCATAGCAGGGTCGTTCAGAACACAGTTTCAAGAGCCAGGCTCCAGCTCTGTCAGTTATCAGCTGTGTGATCTCCAACAAGTTGCTTCACTTCTCTGTGACTCAATTTGCTCATCTTTAAAAAAGAGATAAGGGGGGCACCTGAATGGCTCAGTCGGTTGAGCGTCCGACTCTTGGTTCTGGCTCAGGACGTGATCTCACAGGCTGGAGAGTTCGAGCCCCGCACCAGGCTCTGTGCGAAGCGTGTAGAACCTGCTTGGGATTCTCTCACTCTCCCTCACTCTCTGCCCCTCCCCTGCTAGAGCACACGTGCTCTCTCTCGCTCTCTCTCACCATAAGTAAATAAACTTAATAAAAATAAAAAATAAAAGGAATAAAAACAGCACCTCCTTCAAGGGGTCAGGAGAAGAATTCATTGGGCTAATGTTAGCAAAACGCTTAGCAGTAAACAAGCGCTTGTTGACAGATAGATAAACAGGTAGGTAAAATGCAGGGAAGGCCAACCATTCTGTTTCTCTTTCAAAGCCAGGGTGAAAGGCAATCCCTCTAGGGATGTTGCCGCCGGGGTTCCCCATTTGAGCAGCCGGAAGGCAAGGTGGTGCTTCTCTAAAAACACATAGGTTTAAAGCACCAAGACAAATGCCCACACTGGGAAGAACATCTAGACGAGAGGGTATTGCATTAGCATACTGTTAGTTAAGGAATTATAGCTCTTAGGGTACCAGCTTCTGCACAATAAAATGATTTTTAAAACAACATTTAAAAAAGCCGATTAAAACATAATGCTCTGTTTAGTTACTGCCACAAAATGTTTCATTTGCAAATGATAGCCTAGCGGATTTCATTTACTTTCTGCTGACACCATATTAGATGTGATGGACCAGGCAGGCTCGGCAAAGGCTGCAGAGCGGTGGTGTGGGGATGTGAGTCGGTGGGCTCCACCTCTGAGCATTTTGGGGGGAGGTGGGCAGGACCGGGCCTCCCCCCCAACCCCCCAGGGGCCTGGGGGCCTCCCAGTGACCTGCATGCTAGTCTTCCCCATGGAGGACCTGGGGCTCGGTAGAACACCGCTTGCTGAGAACACAGACTGAAAACTTGTTCTCCCGGGACCAAGTTCAGCCAACTGATGGTTGACCTGGCTCACATCGTGATTAAAACAAAACAAAACAAAACAAACAAAACAAAACAAAACCAAGCTGATGTTTACAAATCCGGAGATGTCACTTCAAAATCTGGCTGTTTTGCTCCTTTGGGAAAATGGGAAGAACTGGCCATACTGGACTGCTGCTGTCATAGCAACAAGACACGGGCGTGGGAGAGGTCACGTGCTTTCCAGTTTGTCACAGCCCCAGCCATTCCCAGTTGTCTCCCCAGCCACCAAGTCCAAGTTAGGGGCCTCCTGGATGCTACCACAGCCCTTAGCAACCACGTTGAGCAGAAACTGCCTTTTTACTTCTCTTTTCCTGCTATCCTGCAAACTTTGTGAGGGCGGGAATTGTGACTTTCGCTCCCCACTAATCCCGTAGGCTGGCATGGGGGCTGGAATGTTGTAGGCCCTCAAAAAACATTTACTAATTGTATCAGTTTCCTATTGCTGCCGCAACAAATTACTACAAATTTAGCAGCTTACGCACCACGAATTTATTATCTTGCAGTTCTGTAGAGCCATCCCGTAGAGAGAGGGTATAGGTCAAAAGTCTATCTGACGTGGATCTCACCCTTCCTAGAAGGTCAAGGGGAGGATCCATTTACTTGCTCACTGAGGCTGTTGGCAGGATTCAATTCCTTGCGGGTTATGGGACTGACGGTTTCCTTGCTGACTGCCAGCCAAGGTCCATTTCCAGCTGCTGGAGCCCACTCATACTCCTTGGCTTGTGGCTGCCTTCCTGGGTCTTCAGAACTAGCAAAAGCGGATTGGGGCCCTCTAATGCTTCAAATCTCTTATTTTTCTTCTTTCATCTCATCTCAGACCCAGGTAAGAAAGGTTCTGCACTTTTAAGGGCTCATGTGATTAAAGTGGGTCCACCTAGATAATTCAGGTTAATCTTCCCACCTTTGGGTCTTCAACCTTCATCACACCTGTAAAGTCCCTTTTTCCGTGTAAGGTACCATATTCACAGGTTCCAAGGATTTGGACATGGACATCTTTAGGGAGCTGTTATTCTGCCTACCACACTAATGAATGAAAGTTATTGCAAATTCGGCAGGATGGAGAAACCAGCATGAGAGGTGTACCTAGCACAGGGGTTGCCCGTTGCTGCCAGGAAGGAGGAAGAGCTGAGTCAGGGGTCCACAGGGAGGTGGGGACTTCTGGGAGGCAGGAGGGAGCTGGAAAGGAGGACTTTTCTCCATCAAGGTCAGGATTACAGTACAACGCTTTGGGGCCAATGAGGATGCTGGGTCAGGAAGAATTAAAATCCCAGGCAGAACAGCAAGGATGTGTGTTTAACTTCCCTTGGACTAGAAATTGATCTTCCCAGTTATAAACCAGATTTCAGTTAGACTCCTGGCCCTTTAAAATACAAATACAATCAAGGGCGCCTGGGTGGCTCAGTCGGTTAAGCGTCTGACTTTGGCTCGGGTCATGATCTCATGGTTCATGGGGTCAAGCCTCGCGTCAGACTCTGTGCTGAAAGTTCCGAGCCTGGAGCCTGCTGCAGATTCTGTGTCTCCCTCCCCCTCTCTTTTCCTCTCCCCTGCCTGTGCTCTCTCTCTCTCTCTCTCTCTCTCTCTCTCTCTCTCTCTCTCTCTCTCAAAAGTAAAATAATTAAAATACAAATATTTTTGTCTCAGCTGAAAAGCACCACCTCCTCTCCTGTGGAGAGCTCAGTGTCTTCTAAGACCCCTGCAAGTAGGCAGGGTGTACCTCCCACTAGGACCCCCCGCATCTAAGGACCAGGTTCTGCTGAATTTATTCTATTTCCATCCCTGCACCTCACTGTCTCCAGAGGAACTTGACGGCTCCTTTGATGTCCACACACAGAGAGACGCACACACACCACTCCTGCAGAGCCTCTGAGGGTCTGACAGCCTTTCCTGAAAGACTAGGATAATGGGGGGCGGAGGGTTAACATCACAAGCATCTAAGCAAAAAACTCTTTAAATTCACATATTAAATGTCCTTTCTCTTAAACAAAATTCCATGCCCCCTGCATCAGAGATTTCTCCCTGGCCACGCCACATAGCCACATCAGCATGCTGTCTTCTCTTTCCTCACCTTCTTGCTCTTCTCCCCCTCCTCTGAATTCTTCTCACTCTAGGATACAGAGTAATGGCGATATATTGCCTTATTGGCCCTAATTCTAACCCCTCCCTTATCCTTTTACCGGGTGAGTTTGCAGCTCCCCCCTCGCTAAAGTGGCGTGCACTTTCCTACCCCTTCGCTCACCGTGGGCTCAGCCCCATGACTTGCTGTGGCCCGCGGGATGCAAAAGGAAACGACAGAAGCAAAGACCAAGAAATGTAACGAGGAGCCAGGCCCAGATGGACCTCCAGCTCGAAGCAGGGTTGCCCAGTTGAGCCCAGCTTAAGTGAGCCACCCCATAGCCGACCTGCAGACACGTGAGTGAGGATATGTAATTGCTGTTTTGGGCCACTGAGCTCTGGGGTGAATTGTTTTGCAATAACAGCAGACTCATGCAGTAATTAGCTCTGAAAGTGGGCTGGGGGCATTGCTATCCCAAAAACCTCAACTCTGAGACACTGGGTTTGGGGCCGGGAATAAGTAGTGAGGAAACACAGGGGGCTGGAAATTGGCGGGGAACCTGTTGTAGAAGACAAGAAAAGGCATCCTGTGTTCAGCAGTGAGAGACAGCTCTTAAAACAGTTGGGCATGGGGCGCCTGGGTGACTCAGTCGGTTAAGCGTCTGGCTTCGGCTCAGATCGTGATCTCACGGTTCCTGGGTTTGAGCCCTGCGTCGGGCTCTGTGCTGACAGCTCAGAGCCTGGAGCCTGTCTTTGGATTCCGTGTCTCCCTCTCTCTCTGACCCTCCCCTGCTCACGCTGTCTCTCTCTGTCTCTCAAAAAGAAATATAAAAAATTAAAAAAAGAAACGGTTGGGCATGATGAGGCAAATAGCAGCAAATTTGTCAATGGACTTTTAGAGTTGGGGGAAGACATCTAGATACATGTGAAAAGGTACTACCACAAGAAAGAGATACACTCAGTAAACTGCAGTACATCCATATAATGGAATACCACTTAGCAATAAAAAGGAATAAACTACTAAAGCCCCAGCAAGATGGATTCATCTCAAATATATTAGACTACATGAAGGAAGCCAGATTCAAAAGGCTACATATGAGGCACGCCTGGGTGGCTCAGTTGGTTGAGCTCCTACATCTGCTCAGGTCATGATGTTGCAGTTCATGAATTCGAGCCCTGCATCAGGCTTGATGCGGTCAGTGTGGAGCCGCTTCAGATCTTCTGTCCCCTTCTCTCTCTGCCCCTCCCCGCTGACACTCTCTATCTCAAAAATAAAGGCTACATAATATATTACATATGATTCCATTCTGGAAAAGGCAAAAGCATAGGGACAAAAAACAGATCAGTGGTTGCCAGGGCTAAGGGGTTGGCTACCAACAGGCATTAGGGACTTTCTCTAGTGACTGGATCTCTTCTACATCCCGATCATGGTGGAAGTTACATCACGGTACGTGTTTGTCAAAAATCATAAGGGGTAAATTTAGCTGTAAATTGTACCTTCATTAAAAAATGGAAAGATCTATCTGCACTCTTCATGATAACATAGGTTGTGCTAAAATAATAAATACCCAACTCCAAACTCTCAGAAGCTTTCAGCTTCCACAACATATTTCTTCATTGCTCTCTATTTTTATCTCTGGTCAGTCTGGGCTCTGCTTCATGTTATCTTCACTCTAGGACATATTTTGATGAGGCGGACACCTTCTGGAGCATTGCTGGTCTCCACGGCAGAGAGAAAGAGGGATGAGGGAAATCACGCCCTGGCGCTTAAGTTCCCACCCGGAAGTGACCCACGTCATTTCAAGTCGTTTCTCGTTGGTGAAAGAACACCGAATGGCCATACCAATGTTCAAGGTTAACATACACCCCGGAGAAAGACTGCAAATATTTGATAGACAGCACTAACGAACTCCACCATCTCCACTCTGATGGTGAATTTGTCAATTTCTTTTCCTACTCCTATCAATGTTTGCTCTGTGCTATTGTTTGAAGCTTTCAGATTATATGGGTACAATTTAGAATTATTTTGTACTTCTGGCAAGCTGAACCCTTTTCATCATAAAATAGCCTAATTTTATTAGTCATCTTTTGCTAGGTTAGGCTACAATATAGCATGACAGCATGAATCATGCACTCGCTCTTAAAGGGCCCGCCTAGAAGTGACACTTTTCACATGACATTAGTCAAAGAAAGTTACATGACCACACCTAGCTTCACCCCGTCAGGGCCTTACACCAAGAAGGGCTAATTTCTCACTCGTGTTGTTTGTCCTTTGTGGGTTATTGTAGCACTGCCCATTCTTCATTCTGTGTTCTCCTCATTCGAGGACCCAGGTCACAGTATAATCTTGGGACATAATCTTGTGGCAAAGGGAGGAACCCTAGTTCTGAAAGCTCTGCTCAGGAGTGCACCCTAAACTTCCATTCAGGGAGCGCCTTGGTGGCTCAGTTAGTTCAGTTGACTGTTGGACTCATGACTCAGGTCATGATCTCAAAATTGTGAGATAGAGCCCTGCTTCGGGCTCTATATTGACAGCACAAAGCCTGCTTGGGATTCTTCCTCTTCTCCTCTCTCTCTGCCCCTCCCCACTCGTGCTCACTTTCTCTCTCTCAAAACAAATAAATAAACGGTTAAAAAATAAAAAAAAAAACCCTTCCATTCATGTTTCAGTCACCAAGCCTGAGTCCATGGGGTGGAAAATACAGGTCTCTTATGGGGACTGGCTGTAAATTAATGAAAACAATAATGCAGCCCACCACACTATCTCTGGCAATGCTTTTGGATAGAGAGAGAGGGAAACACAGAATCCAAAGACAGGCTCCAAGCTCTGAGCTGTCAGCACAGAGCCCAACCCAGGACTCTAACTAATGAACTGTGAGATCATGACCCGAGCCAAAGTCAGATGCTTAACCAACTGAGCCACCCAGGCGCCCCAAGAATCTCTTTTAACTAGAAGATAGGGCTTTTATTTTTTTTAAAGGTATTTATTGTGATTATTGATACAATTGAGTTTTTCCACTTTTTTGTGTGCTTTGTATTTTTTCCATGTTTTATGTTCTTTCATTTCTGTCGCTTTTTACCTTCCTCCCTTTCTTGCTTGCCTTCTTTTTAAAATTTTTGTTTTCCGGGGTGCATGGGTGGTTCAGTCCATGAAGCATCCGACTTTGGCTCAGGTCATGATCTCACAGTTTATGAGTTCGAGCTCTGACTCAGGCTCTCTGCTCTCAGCACAGAGCCCACTTCAGATCCTCTGTCCCCCTCTGTCTCTGCCCCTCCCTCTCTCCCTTCCTCTCTCTCCCTCTCCTTTCTCTCTAAAAATAGATAAACACTTAAAAAACTAATAAAAATTTTTCTTCTTCTGGTTTGGTCTATAACTCTATTTTTATTCTCTCAATGTTAAGCCCCCGATCTTAATGTTCATATGTAATTAAAAGTCTAATGTTAATCAATATTTCTATGGACAGTGCACAGACTTTGGATTAATTGAGCCAATGACCACAACGCTTCACCTTCCCTATCTGCAAACCCTTTGCAATGATCCTTCATACCTCCCTCCTGCTGTAACATTGAACTCACTGATGTGACTTGCTTTGGCCAATTAGATGTAAAAAGAGTCTTGAAAATGTGTTTGTATATTTCCACCGCTCTCTTTTGTGTCCCCGCCATTGCCATGAGAACTCATCCTGTCAGCATGGCTGGTGAGTGAGACACACAGAGCAGAGCAAAGGCCCCCAGCCAAGACCATTCTAGATCAGCTGATCCCAGGCATGTAAAAGCAAGTCGAACCAAGCTCAGCAGTGCTTCCTAATCCACCCCCAGCGGACACCAGATGTGTGAGCATTAAACACATATAGTCGTATCCCTCCCAGGTTTTGTGGCTGTCAGTTACGCAACAGACAATTAAGGCATGCTTCATAACACTCGTACTTTGTGTACAACCACTCCATTATTTCTGTTTTGCCTTCTTGAATCCCACAAATTATAAATTGTACTCGTTTCTTGCCCTGATAGTTGTTCATGTTTACTCATGTTTGCCATTTTCTTTGCTCACCAATCTTTATTGTTCCTCAGATTGCCCTCCAGGGATCATTTTAGTCCTTCCTGAAATATATCTTCTAGAAGTTCCTTCAGTTAAGTTCCGTTGGTAGAAACTCTTAGTTTTTGTTGATCTGAATAGTGCTGTGTTTTCATCCTCGAGAGACTAAGTATACAATTCTAGGTAGACAATTATCTTCTCTCCTCACATTAGGGTGATTATTTCATTAATGATATTATTGCATGCTCTTATTATCATCACTGCTCCTGCCGCTGTCATTGAACAATCAGGAGTTGGCATCCCTGTCATTACAGGGTCGATTATAGGACTTTCCTCTCTACTTCTAAAATCATCTCTTGTGCTGGGGTGTTCTCCGGTTTCACCAGAATGGATCTCAGTTTTCTATCTCCTTACCCTGCTTGGGGATGCATTGCATTTCCTGAGGATTCTTATCTTTCATCAATTCTGGAAAATTCTTTTTTTTTTTAATTTTTTAACATTTATTTATTTTTCAGAGACAGAGACAAATCATGAGCAAGGGAGGGGCAGAGAGAGAGGGACACACAGAATTAGAAGCAGGCTCCAGGCTCTGAGCTGTCAGCACAGAGGCCAATGCGGGGCTTGAACCCATGAACTGTGAGATCGTGACCTGAGCCGAAGTCAGACACTCAGCCGACTGAGCCACCCAGGCGCCCCAATTCTGGAAAATTCTTAATCATTACTTGACAATTGCCTTGCTCCCATTCACTTTATAGTCTAATATAAACAACAAGCTTATGATGGACTTTCTCACTCTTTTCCATTCCTTTATTGCTCTGGGATGACTTTAGGGCTGTTGTCTTCAAATCTCTCTTTGAGTTCACAAATTTCTCTTCATCTGTGTCTGATTTGGTCTTAACCCTTCCAGTGAGGGTTACATTTCAAATAGGTTTGCCTTTGGGGCACATGGTGGCTCAGTCAGTAGAGTATGTGAGTTTGAGCCCCAGGTTGGGTATAGAGATAACTTAAAAAGAAATAAAATCTTAAAACAAACAAAACCTCCCTCAAAACGAGATCTGCCTCTGCACTTGTCTTCTCTCATTTCCTTATGGGTTTTGATAATGAGTTCATTATCATTGATGATGAGTTCATATTCATGTGGGAGCCTACCTGGCTTTTTTGAGACCGGGGTTGACAGTGAGTTCTTCTAGAGAAGCCACTGTGTTTGTTTCAGCCAAGTACCATAGGTCCTATCAACACAGGTCCATTTTAAATTGAAGTGTTCAGGGGCGCCTGGGTGGCTCAGTCTGTTAAGGCTCTGAATTCGGCTTAGGTCAGATCTCACATTCGTGGGTTTGAGCCCCGCGTCAGGCTCTGTGCTGACAGCTAGCTCAGAGCCTGGAGCCTGCTTCGGATTCTGTGTCTCCTTCTCTCTGCCCCTCCCCCCTCATGCTCTGTCGCTCTCTGTATCAAAAATAAATAAAAACATTAAAAAATAAATTTAAAAAAATAAATTGAAGTGTTCAGCTTGTGGGCTTTTGGACCATGGAAACACTGTGGCCACGTGATGGCCATTTGGGTAATAATGCATTACCTCTCCATCCAGAGCCAAGGCAGAGAGAAACAAGTTTCTTTGTTGCCTATCTCTGCAGGGCAGATTTTATTTCCTTTAGTTTATCCTTTTCCTAAAGATATATTCCTTCTTGGGTCCCAACCCAATGTTCCATTTGGCTCTCATCTTGCCTGGACCCGTAGCTGCCCCTACAGCTGGTAGCAGCATCATTGTTTACCTACCTCCAGAGATGATTTTCAAAATATTCATCAGTATTGCACACGTGCTAGCCAATCAGAACAGATGCAGACTATGTCTGTGCATAACTTCTAATAATTTTTTAAGTTTATTTATTTGAGAGAGACAGAGCACACATGAGCAGGGGAGGGTCAAAGGTAGAGGGAAAGAGACAGAGAATCCCAAGCAAGCTCCACACTGTCAGCACAGAGGTCAATAAGGGACTCAATCCCATCAACCATGAGATCACGACTGGAGTGGAAATCAAGAGCCAGATGCTTAATGGACTGAGCCACCAGGTGCCCCATCTGTAGGAAACTTCTGGACATCAACCCTAACTTCCTAGGCTTGTGTTCCTGATTTCTCCCTAGCCTCACATGATTTTCCTTTTTCACAAGCTTATCTATGTTTTGAAATCTATGTTTTGAAAAGGGTGCTTTTCAATACTTCTCTTAGCTTTTTAATATAAATTGTAGCTGTTATATTTGAAGTCTACAATATTGCTAAAAATAAAGTCTAAGTAAGAAATGCATTAGGCTCATTCAACAGAACATCCAGAGTTGAGCTATGACTGTAGCTTAATGTCATGAGACCTAGGCTCTTTCCATCTTTTCACTTTGCCAGGCTTAGCATTTGCTTTTTACATCATAGGCACGTGATTGGGATTGAACTTCCAACCTTCAGATCTGCTAAGAGGCAGAAAGAAAATAAAAGTGGCAAAGCACTTCAGTGGCGTACTCAACTAGAAGTCCTAGTGGATTTCGTTAAAAAAAAAAAAAAGTATTATGTGCCAAGAGCCGGTAACATGATTATGGCTAGTCTAACCACTGGCTAATAAGGAGAATGAGATTACCATGGATAGTTTGGACTAATTATGAGTCATTCCTTTTAGCAGGGGTGAAGATCTACCTCTCAGAGATCAAAGGATCTCCTCTATACCTGAACAAAATGAGACTTTTTTTTGGGCGGGGGCAGCTCAGAGCCTGCCACATAGAGGGAACTGTTTGTTCCTTTGGTTGTAAATTTACTGAGCATCCACGACGTGCCAAAGGCACTGTGGAGGCAAAACAGATTTGACACGATCTCTTCTAGGCAGCATGAGAGAGAGAAAGTTTGAAAAGGGTTTCGGACTTGGAATCAGGTTCCTAATTCCCAATACCGGCCTCACTCATCGTCGCGAAAAGCCGATTAACCTGCTCCCGGTGCCACTGCGCAGTCGCTGGCTACAAGGGCGCCCTCTCCCGACGCCCCGCCCCGAAAGTCAGTCCCGCATGCGCACACCGCTTTCTCTCCGACGCACCCTCGGAAGCACTGGCGGTCTTGGGGGCGGAACCGGGAAGCGTTTCCGGGGGCGGGAGGCACAGACTGAGGCGGTAGCGGCGGCGACGGCTTGAACGGGCCTGAAGCCGGTGGCGGAAAGTGTCCCGCGGGCGGGTTATGTGCGTGCGGAGCTCCTAGCAGGTACGACGGGGCTGGGACAGCAGGTAGCGAAGGGGAGGGAGGGAGGCCAGAGAGGTTTACGGGCTTCTCCGCGGGTCCCGGCGCGCGCGCCCCCGGCCCGGCAGGCCCGTTCCGCCGACCTGGATGCTGAAGCCGCGCTCCGGCGGTTGGAGTCTCGGAGCCCCGGGCCGACTCCAGCCAGTCCGGCGCGCCAGCCGCGACACCGAGGCCACCGAGGCAGCGTCTCGCCCAAGGTCACCCCGCGGTGGCGGACCTTGGCGGGCCGGAGCGCTTAGAGATCCCGCCCCGGTTCGTCCGCTGGCCTTTCGGGGGCGCCGTGTGGGTGCGGCGTGGCGGCCTCGGGGTCAAGCCAAGGCCGGGAGAGGTTGTGCCCAGACTTTGCGGGTGTCTGTCTCTGTTTACTTCTCCGTAGTGTTTCACCTCTGTTGCAGTCTCTGTCACCTGTTGTCACCTGCCCCTTCTGCATCTCAACTCGGCCCCTGTCAACTTTGTATTTCTTTCTGGCTTGTCTCTCTCGAGCCCGTCTCTCTCTGGACCGTGTCTTTATTTCTGTCGCCACCTTGCTTATGTGTTTCTTGACCCGGGGTTTCCCTCGCAGCCCTTGCTCTCATTCATGGCCTGCCTGTCAGCCCTGCCGTTGGGCCGTCTCTGTTGCTTGCTGCCAGTTTTGTGTCTTTCTGTCTTGTTTGTGCCTCTGCTCACTGTGGGTTTGTCTCTGGGCGGGGCAGGGCAGGCTTGCCCGGACCTCTGAGCCATGCAAGGTGACTCATGACCCTGTGAAGTTTCTTGCACGGGTGACATTCTCAGCAACCAGACTGCAGTCTGGCCTCGACTCTGACAGGTGTCGCCCAACCTGAGCGTCTGGATGTAGGAGCTCCTCTCGGCAGGCAGACCGGAGACCATCTCGGGGCCAAAGTAGCTTGATAAATCCTTGCCATTTCTCACCCATGGTGGTTTAGGCCTGCATAACTCCCTAATTCCCTTCCCTCTGTCCACACACCCCGGGATGGCCTCCACAGCTCTCAGGAGCCGCCTCTTTGAATTACAGCCGTTTAACTGGGCCTGTCTAGAGGCTAAGGAAGGGTCCGTCTGAGATCCTGGGGCCCTGGGCTCATGGAACAATAGCAGGATTTCTGGGAGAGCTGTCTGCTTAGCTCAGAAATTGTGTCAGTTTGTACAGTTAGGTGGAAAGAAACCTAATAATTTGATACTCATTCTTTGCTTTTCTAAGGTACTCCCAGGAGAAATAAGCCAGACACAAAAGAGCAAATACTGTACGATTCCACTTACACTTTGTCCAAAACGGGCAAATTCGTAGAGGCGGACGGAAGGTAGAATTCAGTTTACCAGGAGCTGGTAGAGGAGGGAATGCAGTTATTGTTTAACGGATACAGAGTTCTAGTTTGGGATGGTGACAAAGTTCTGGAAATGGAGAGTGGTGACGGTTGCACAAAACTGTGAATGGGTTTAATCCTATTAATTGAAAACTTTAAAATAGTAAATTTGACATTAAGTACAGGGGCAGGTGGGTGGGGGGAAACCCTGCTCGTTGGAGAAACTTGGTCCTAACCAGCTCTTTGAAAATGTGACTTTAGAAATTTATTTTGGGGGCGCCTGAGTAGCTCAGTCGGTTAAGCGTCCGACTTCAGCTCAGAGCATGATCTCGAGGTTCGTGGGTTCGAGCCCTGCGTCGGGCTCTGTGCTGACAGCTCAGAGCCTGGAGCCTCTCTTCGGATTCTGTGTGTCCCTCTCTCTGACCCTCCCCTGCTCGCTCTGTCTCTGTCTCTCAAAAATAAATTTAAAAAAATTTTTTTAAATTTATTTTGTAGCTCTTAGGAACATTTAGTTGAACATTTAGTTGTTTGTTGATGCCTGCTCGTGTCACAGCTAATGTCCTTAGAAAAGGAGTTCGGTTGAAAGAATTCAGTTAAAATCTTCCCTCCAGTTTTCTCCTTGAGGCAGATTCCCACTCTAGCTCTCCTCCCTCCATAATCCTTGGATTCTGCTGCGGAAGTGGGGAATTTGGGGAAGATTTTACTTTTCACATGAAGAGAACTGTTAGGGTTGGAAAAACAGCCCTGTTGTTATGATAATACAAAATTAATGTGTCACTTCCTGTGTCTTTTTGATGGGGGAGGCCTTGGTGTTATGTTTTCTTATTTAAGCTGTTAGTTTGCCTGCTGTGGTAGTTTATCAGCTTTTCTTGTGAGAAAGCTGAATTACTACTGTGTCGAGTCCTAGGGTACCATGGATGGTTCTGTGTACCACCAGAGGAGGAGAAAACACTGCAATAAGCAAGTGCATGTGCTTTTGTGATCATTTAGGCTTATAAAAATTCTTCTTGAAAACATTTTTAGACTTATTTAGACGTTTTTAATTGAGACCATTCCAATGCCTAAATAAAAAAAAATAAGCAAAATGATGAAAGTGTTAAACTTTTACCATTCATATTCTTGAGTACTTTTCAGAGTTGAGTCCCCACTTTTCCACAGGGCCCTCCTCTGTGCCATCAGAAACCCTGCTGAGGCTCTCATGGTCTCAGGTGGTGACAAGTATTAAAATTCCCACTTGACCATCACATTCTGATGGCAGAAATTTGGGAATATGCCTCTTAAAATCAGTTGAATGTGTTCTGTAGTATTTTCATGATCTTTTCCTTTTTACCTTGTTTATATCTATGGTTGGAAGGATTTTTGTCTTATTTGTAACATGTTGAGGAAAAATTTTCCCTTTTTAATTTTGTTTTTGTTTTGTTGGTATGTAGCTAATCATTATCCTAAAAAGCCAGTGCTGTTTCTGCCTTCTGTTTTTCTTGATGTGAGCTTCTTACCCCAGTGCTAATGAACTGGAGAGTGCATTTAAAACCTTTTCCTTGGCCGTATTGTAATGTAATGGCAGGATGGCCGATAAGTAGGGAGTTTGTGGTTAGAACAATACCTTCTCTTTTGAATCTCAGAGAGTTTACCACAGTGGGGTATTTGCCGGGGCGTTTTCAAGTAAAACATTCAGCAGTGTCTTAAAATTAAAGGGAGACGAGTCAAACTTCATAAAGTAGGTAGCTTATTTTTAAAAAATCCTAAAATAGATTTTAACTAAGGTTTTTGGCTAACGTGTTCCAATTAGGAGAAGCTATAGGGGGGCTGATTGGCAGTGGACTGGAGACTGAAAACACTTTTCCAAAGGATATTTTAATTTTGTAAAATTACATAGACCTTGATCTATGTTGGTTTTCTATTTTTAACCAAAGTACCATGGTAATGTAAGACGTTATTAAAACTGGGTGAGGGGTGGAGGGGCGTACAGAACTGTCGGCATTTTTGGTAACTTTTCTGTAAATCTAAAATTATTTCAAAATTAAGTCCATTTTAAATACAAGGCAGGAGCTAAGAAGGAACAGAATAGAAGTTAATATAACCCAAAATACCACTTGGTTTTCTTGCTGCTGCTCACACACACGTGGTATTTATTAGCAAGGCACATACACATGGTGAATGTCACCAGCGTCTCTTTTACGTGATCAACATGATTTTTTCTTTCAGAAACCCGTGTGGTCCTCATTTGAAGCAAAACTGAGAAATGGGTTCCTCTTCCTCATTCATCCACACTGCTTTCTGAAGGCCATGGCATAAGGGGCTTTTTGCCAGGAATACAGCTTTGTATTAGGTAAGCTATGAGCTTACTAAAAATACAGGTTTTTAAAATTATTTACTAAAATGTTTTATTTTGCAGCAAAAATAAAGATGTATTTCATCGTTCTAGACCACAGGTTCCGATACTTCTCTTCTGAGCAGGAGCTGTGGGACATGTTAAGGCCTGTCACTGCTCCACGTTGTACCGTGACAGCATCTCACCTCGGAGAAATTTCTCGGCTCAGGGACTTTATTTACCTTAGAACAATATTAAATTTAAATTAGACTTTTTTTTTTTAACGTTTGTTTACTTTTTTTTTTAATGTTTTTATTTTATTTTTGAGAGAGAGAGGGACAGCGTTAGCAGAGGAGGGTCAGAGAGAGAGGGAGACACAGAATCCAAAGATAGGCTTCAGGCTCTGAGCTGGCAGCACAGTGCCTGATGTGGGGCTCGAATCCATGAACTGTGAGATCATGACCTGAGTTGAAGTCAGACGCTTAACAGACTGAGCCACCCAGGCGCCCCTTTTTACTTCTGAGAAACAGAGAGACAGAGTGTGAGAGGGGATGAGCAGAGAGAGAGGGAGGCGCAGAAGCAGACGCAGAGCTCCAACCCACGAAATTCAAGATCATGACCTGAGCCAAAGTCAAAGTCAAATATTTAACTGACTGAGCAACCCAGGTGCCCCTAAATTGAACTTTAAATTTGAATCCTGACCTACCACTTCTGAGATATATAACCTTGGGCAGGTCTTTTAACCTTCCAGAGTTTAATTTACATGTCTTTTTTTATTTTTTTTGAGATTTTACTTGTTATTTAATTTTTTTATAATAGTTTATTGTCAAATTAGTTTCCATATAACACCCAGTGCTTCTCCCCACAAGTGCCCCCCACCATGACCATCACCCCCCTCCCCCTCCCCCTTCAGTCCATGGTTCGTTTCCAGTATTCAGTAGTCTCCCTTGATCCGTGTCCCTCACTCATCCCCGCTCTCTTTCCCCCTTCCTCTCCCCATGGTCCCCTGCCAGGTCTGTCCTGTTAGACCTATGAATGCAAACATATGGTATCTGTCCTTCTCTGCCTGACTTATTTCGCTTAGCATGACACCCTCAAGGTCCATCCACTTTCCTACAAATGGCC
>PISW01000428.1:0-80558 GCA_004023785.1 Mungos mungo | reverse complement strand
ATGCCATATAGTACTCCATTGTATATATATACCACATCTGTTATTTAATTTTTAAAATTCTTTTATTTTGAGAGAGCAAGCTTGTGCATGAGTAAGTGGGGGAGGGGCAGAGAGGGGGGAGACAGAGAATACCAAACAGGCTCCATGCTGTCAGCAGAGCTGATGCAGGGCTTGCTCCCACGAACTGCAAGATCATGACCTGAGCCAAAATCAAGAGCCAGATGCTTAACCCGACTGAGCCACCCAGACACTCGTAAGATTTAATTTATTTTATTTTATTTTTCATTTTATTTATTTGAGAGAGAGAGAGCATGAGAAGGGAAGGGCCCAGAATGAGAATTGCAAGCAGGCTCCATGCTCAGCTCAGAGCCCAAAGTGGGGCTCGATCCCATGACCCCAGGATCACAGTCTGAGCCTGAGCCAAAATCAAGAATTGGATGCTCGACCAACTGAGCCATCTAGGCACCCCAGGGTTTGATATCTTTTTAAGTAATCTCTACACCCAGTGTGGGGTTCAAACCCACAACACTGAGATCAAGAATCCCATGCTCTTCCAGCTGAGCCAGCCAGGGGCCCCGAGGTTAGTCATCTTAAAATGAGTGTGATGATTTAGGGGTACCGCAGTTGCCAGACCCAAGGGTACAAAGCCTGCTTTGTGAACTGCGAAGCATTTGACTGATGTAAAGAACTTTGGTAGGCATGGGGGTTTAGTATTTTTGTATATTTGTGCCAATCTTTAGATTTATTGAAGTAGTGTTTACTGTGTTTAAATGTGCTCTCTACAGTAAGTATGCAAATTACCTTTATGGTCTGATTAAGAAATATCTGGAGGGCTTTGAGACCGATGGATCTGCTTCTCCATTATATTGTTATCTGTGTTTTTAAGGTATATAATTTCGTTTAAATAATGCTTAAAACTTGACATACTGTTCTTTAGCTGTATAAGAAATACATTAAACTCATCAAAATTGAAAAAGATCTTAGAAGTCATCTAGAGTTTGGTGACTCTTCAATATTTGCCCATTGTCTTCTGCTTTTAAAAAAGCCAGAGAGGGGGACCTATGTGGCTCAGTCGGTTAAGTGTCCAGCTTCAGCTCAGGTCATTATCTCATGATTCGTGGGTTCGAGCCCCACATTAGACTCTGTGCTGACAGTTCAGAGCCTGGGGCCTGCCTCAGGTTCTGTGCCTCCCTCTGCCTCTCCCCCATTAGCACTCTGTATCTGTCTGCCTCTCAAAAATGAATAAAAACATTAAAAAAATTTTTTTAATTTGTCTTTTTTACATTTATTTATTTTTAAGAGACAGATAGAGGCAGAGCATGACCAGGGGAGGGACAGAGAGAGAGGGAGACGCAGAATCCGAAGCAGGCTCCAGGCTCTGAGCTGTCAGCGCAGAGCCCAACACGGGGCTTGAACCCAGGAATCATGAGATCATGACCTGAGCCGAAATCAGATGCTCAGCTGACTGAGCCACTCAGGAGCCCCTAAAAAGAATTTTTTTGAAGCCTGAGAGCCTCCATGAACTGAGATAGGTGTGTATGTTTTAGAACTGTTACTATTAGCTGTTGTTGTTGTTGTTGTTGTTGTTTTAACTGTGTAAGATGACAAAATTGCAGTACTGTAATAAGTCTGAGGATGGTGAGTAATTTGCTCTGGAATTTAGGAATGTGTCATATATTATAGACATATTATTTGTGAAAATAGTATTCACCTTTACTTTCCACACTATCGTGGCAGGCTATAATAGGCCGGAGCAGGGGTTTTGAATTTAAATTCCAACTCACCACTTACTAATTAAGCAAGTATTTTAGTCTCTTTGTTTCCTGTTCTTTTTTAATATTTATTTTTGAGAGAGAGAGAGTGCATGCTCGCGAGTGAGGGAGCGACAGATAGAGAGGGGAACAGAGGATCTGAAGCAGGCTCTGCACTGACAGCAAAGAGCCTGATGCGGGGCTTGAACTCACAAACTGAGATCATGATCTGAGCCAAAGTTGGACGCTTAACCGACAGCGACCCAGGCGCCCCTGTTTACTATTCTGTACAGTAGAAATAAAAGCTACCTATCCAGTGGATTGTTATGAAGATTAATGAGATAGAATACATACAATGCTTTTGCATGTGTACAATACACACATTTAATAAATAGTAGATGCTGTTATTATTCCCACTAATTACAACATTTTCCTAGTTACCCAGTTTGGAAACTTCTAAGTTGGTATAGGTAACTAGTGTACCTTGCATTACTTTATGTTTAAAAAAAAAATTTTTTTTTTACATTTATTTATTTTTGAGAGACAGAAAGAGAGTGTAAGCAGGGGAGGGGCAGAGAGAGAGGGAGACAGAATCCGAAGCAGACTCCAGGCTCTGAGCCGTCAGCACAGAGCCCAACGCGGGGCTCGAGCTCACAAACCGTGAGATCATGACCTGAGCCAAAGTTGGACAGTTAACTGACTGAGCCACCCAGGCGCCCTGGATTACCTTATATTTTAAACAGCTTTACTGAGACATGATTCGTGTATAATTAAAAGTTTTTTAGTAGGGGCATCTGAGTGGATTACTCTGTTACGTGTACAACTTTGGCTCGGGTCGTGATCTTGCAGTTTGTGGGTTCAAGCCTTGCATTAGGCTCCGTGCTGTCCACACGGAGCCTGCTTCAGATCCTCTGTCTCCCTCTCTTTCTGTCCATTCCCCATTCACTCTCTGCTTCTCTCAAAAATAAATGAACATCAAAACAAAAAATTTTTTAGTGTATTCAATGGGTTGTATACCCATCACCACAATCTAATTTTAGGATTTTCACCCTCTCCCCCCCACCTCAAAAACAAACAAAAAAAACACAATTAGCAGTGATTCTCCTTTCCTTTTCCTGTGGTGTCTGGCAGCCACTGATTTGCATTTTGTCTATAAATCTTTCCATTGTGAACATTTCTTATAAATGGAATCATACAAGATGTGGCCATTTGATTCTGGGTTTTTTCACCTTGTATAGTGTTTTAAGGTTCGGCAATGTTACCACATCTGTCAGCATGTCATTCTTTTTTATTGCTAAAAGAATGGCATAATACAATAATATATGCATAGTACATAATAAAATGGAGTAATGTTTCACTGTATAGATCTACCACCTTCTATTTATTCAGTTGTCTGATGAGGACGTTGGGGATGTTTCCATTTTTTGGCCATTATGAGTAATGCTGTTATGGACATTCATGTCTAAGTTTTTGTGGGTATCATGTGTTTTCAGTGCTCTTGGGTATATACCTAGTGGAACTGTTGGGTACATGGTAACTTTCTGAAGAGATGCCAAACATGTTTCAAAGTGGCCACACCATTTTGTATTCCCACCAGCAGTGTATAAGGATTTTAATCCTTCCATATCTATGTCAACACTTGTTACTGTCTGGCTTATGTATCATGGCTGTCCTAATGGGTGACATCTCATTGTAGTTTGAATTTGCATTTCCCTGGTGATAATGATATTGAGCATTTTTTGTGTGCTTATTTATATATCTTCTTTGGAGAAATGTCTATTCAAATCCTTTGCCCATTTTTTGATTGAGTTGTCTTTCTATTATTAAATTCAAAGGTTCTTTATGTATTCTGGACACAGGTCACTTAACAGTTATATATGATTTGCATATATTTTCTCCCATGGTGGAGGTTAACTTTTCACTCTCTTGACGGTATAATTTGTGCTTTGCACGACCTTTGAATCTTCCTGCCTACCAATTCAGTCAGTTTTACGGATTCCACCTCTCTGGTTTCCTAACTCACTGTTACTTTCATTGCCTCAAACCTGGATTATTTGCTGAAATCTTGTAATTAAGCTTGTACTTTAGACTTACTCCTGCTTTTAAGTGCATCAGCAGATTGTTTTTCCAGAACATATTTCACAGCATATCACTCAGAAGTTTCCAGTGCTTCCCCAGGGCCCACATTTAAATTGCAGATTCTAGGGGTGCCTGGGTGGCTCAGTCAGGTCCTACCCAACTCTTGATTTCGGGTCAGGTCATAATCTCATGGTTTGTGGGATTGAGCCCCTAGTCAGGCTCTGCGCAGATAATTGGATTGGGATTCTCTCCCTACCCCTCCTCCACTCATGCTCTCTCTCTTAAAATAAATAAACATTTTAAAAATAAATAAACTGTGCTCTTAAGGGGCATCGGGCTGGCTCAGTCAGTAGAGCATGTGACTCTTCATCTTGAGGTCGTAAGTTCAAGTCCCACATTGGGCATAGAGCTTACTTTTGTAAAAAAAAAAAAAAAAAAAAGAGAAAAAACTGGGTGTCTGAGTGGCTCAGACAGTTGGGTGTCCACCTGTTGATTTGGGCTCAGGTCATGATCATGGGGCTCTAGTGCAGAGCCCACTTGGGATATATTCTTTCTCTCTCTCAATCAACATTTTTAAAATCCTGAAACAATACCCTCAAAACTATGTTCTTTGTTTATCCCTGTTTTCTTTTTTGTTACTGTAGAATGTATTTACAGACCCCATGTACTTACAGAATAAAACCAACCAGGCTTTTAATTATTTAGAGGGAAACATTCTGTTTGGGTCTGAAAAGTTTCCCCCTTTGTGGGGGGATTGTTTGGGGGTCTTTTTTTTCCCAGTGTTTTTTAGTGTTTGTTTATTTTTGAAAGGGAGAGGGCACGAGCAGGAGAGGGGCAGAGAGAGAAGGAGCACAGAATCCAAAGCAGGCTCCAGGCTGCAGAGCCTGACGTGGGGCTTAAACCCATGAACCATGAGATCAGGACCCAAGCTAAAGTCAGACGCTTCACCAGCTGAGCCATCCAGGTGCCTCTTGGGGGTCTTTTACCATATACCTGAATGCTGTTGGGATCAACTCTTAAATCTTCAGCTGACACCAGGGGTTAACTTGAGTTGAATGGCTGAGGCCAGAGGCAAGGCCTTCTTTTAGGAGAGGTTGGGTCCTGTGCACTTTCTTCTGTGTTTGTGAAATAGTGATACCAGGCACCTGCTTTAGTCTCTGGCCCAGCTGGCAAATAATGGCCTATGTCTTTGCCTCCTTCCTGGAGCTACTAACTAAACCCCACCCTCTCATGCCAAGTTTTTAAAAACTTTCTGCTGAGGCATTCTGCAGCCTTTGGTATTCCAGTGCAGCCACCTGTTAACGTGGCTAATCTGCAGGACCTGTCCCATAGTCCGCCCTGGGATTTGAGCCACGGCCAGACCTTCCGCATGAACAGGCATCAGTTTTCTCTCAGGATTGCTGCTATTCTTCCAGGATTGCCTGGGGGACCAGGAGGAGTTGCAGAGGCCATGTCTCTCTCCAGTCTGGTCCCATCTCCACTCTGTCCTTAATTAGAGCTGATCCAGATAGCTCTGGTCCCTAGTTTCCAGGACCCAGGCCAATGTTTTCATGTTCCTTAGATCAGTTCGGTGAGGACGTGGTAGATGGGAAGAACTGTATGCTGCTCTCGAGTCTTCCTCTTGCCCTAGTGATCCTAAGATTTGTTGTGGCAGGATATGTGACTGCAGGCTAGCCCAGGTCCCCTCTTCTGAATTTCTCTTGGGTTTATAGTTCTCTTGTGGTACTCTTAACATGCTTTGCCTTGAATAGCGGAGTTGTACGCATGTTTTCATCCCCCCCCCACCAGATTATGAACTCTGGACAGTGAGATTCTTTGATCAACTTAGAAATTGACCCCCCTCCCCTAATACTCTGCATATAGTGTTTTATGTTGGGTTACTTGTTTATGTGTTCATTTTAGTGAATTAATTACTTCTGTGAAAGTTTTTAAAAATTGAAACTGCAGCTATACCATCAATATAGATCACAACTGCCTGTGAGTTTTTGTAAATATGGCTTATCTAGCAGGAAAACATGAAGGAGAGGGTCAGGCTTTGCATGTTAATAAAATCAGGGACTAGATGGAAGTGCCACACCCACCCAAAGGTAAGGGCAGAGATCAGAACCTCTTTTTTTTCGTTTTCTTTTTAAATAGTCTGTACACCCAACACAGGGCTTGAATTCCCAACCCGAGACCGAGTCACGTGCTCCACCAACTGAGCCAGCCAGGACCCCCCAGAGGTCAGATACTTTTAAATGATAAGGACCATTACTACCTTCACGCAATTAAAAATAAAGTTACATGACATTTTCCTTTTTTTTTAATGTGTGGTAAAAAAATGTATATCACTAAATTTACTATTTTAACCATTTTCAAGTGTACAACTCAGTGGCATTCATTACCCTTGCAGTGCTAGGCCCATGGCACCACTTTCTAATCCCTCAATTTGTTCATCACAAAACAGAAACTCCACATATTAAGTAATAACTCCTATTCCTAATTCCCGAGTCCATGGCAACCTCCAATCTACTTTTGTCTCTGAATTTGCCTATTCTAGATATTTCACAGAAGTGGGATTATACAACATGGGTCTTTTTCTGTCTGGCTTATTTAAGTTAATCTTTTGCATGATTTAACATAAGTTTTCAGGTTTATATTGTAGCGTGTATGAGAGCTTCATTACTTTTGTGTTCTGTATTCTGTCTCTTAGATATCACTGATTTGTTATAGTGTTGTTCAGAATCTCTGTTTCCTTATAGATCTTAGGTCTGGTTTTTCTGTCCATTACTGAGATTGAGGACTTGGAGTCATAACCTGTTGTTGTAGATTGGTCGGTTTCTTTCTTCAGTTTTGTCCGTATTTACTTCATATATTTTGCTCCATATGTATTTTTCTTGTTAGTGAATATATGTTTATGGTTCTACCTTCTTGATAGATTGAAACATCAATATATTAATGTCTTTTTTGGTTCTTGTAACCTTTTCGACTCAAAATCTATTTTGTCTGAGGGCACCTTGGTTAAATGGTTGACTTCAGCTCAGGTGTGGTCTCATGGTTCGTGAGTTCGAGCCCTGCATTGGGCTTGCTGCTGTTAGTACATAGCCTGCTTCAGATCCCCGTCTCTCTCTCCCTCCCTCCCTCTCGCTCTCTGCCCCTCCCCCACTCAAGCACAAGCGTGCACACTCTCAAAAGGAATAAACATTTTTTTTAAAAGGTGTATTTTGTCTGATGATAATGTAGCCAGCCACTCCACCTTTCTTGGTTACTCTTTGGTGGAATATCTTTTTTATCATCTTACTTGTGTCTTGTTTATTTATATAAGATAGAAATCATGTTTTTTAATCCATTCTGCCAATCTCCACCTTTTAATTAGAGAGTTTAGTCCATTTACATTTAAGTACCAGTGAGGAAGGATTTACTTCTACCATTTAGCTGTTTTCCATATACCTTGTATGTTTTTTCTTCCTCAGTTCCTCCATTTCTACCTTTTAAAAACATTTATCAAATAAGTAAAAGCATTTGTTTTTGTGGGGTTTTTTTGGTATGCTGTTTTAATTCCCTTCTCTCCTTTTCGTGAATATTATTATTTTCTTAGTAGTTACACTGAGGTTTACAATTAGCCTCTTAAACTGTTCCTTACACCTCCATCCCTTTCCCTTCATTTTGTTATTGTCATTAATTACATCTTCATACATTGCCTGTTGACGTTGATTTATAAGTAACTTATGGATTTGCTTTTTAAACCATACAGGAAAAAAAGAAGTTATAAGTCAAAATAACAACAGCTTTTATGTTTATGTTGTTAACCTTTATCATTGGTCTTTGGTCTTTATTCCCTCATATGCCTTTGAATTACTACCTGGTATTCTTTTCTCTCAGCCTGAAGGACCCCTTTTTATCAGGGTAGTGAATACCCTTAGCTTTTGTTCATCTGAGAGTGTCTTAATGTCTCCTTCATTCAAGAAGAGGTAGTCTTGTCAGATACAGAATTATCAATTGACAGTTTTTTCTTCTAACACTTGAATTATCCCGAACCACTGCCCTCTGGCCTCTGTGGTTTGTTTTTTTTTAAGCTGTGACTCTTAATTGAATATCCTTTTCATGTGATGAAGCACTTCCTTCTTAACTGCTTTCAGCTCCCTTATCTTTGACTTTCTACCTACTTACTATTTAACTTACAGTGTGTTTAATGTGGATCTCTTTAATTTTATCCTGCATGGAGTTTGTTGACCTTCTTGGATGTGTAGGTTTCTCTTGTATCAAATTTGGGAAGTTTTCTACCAATATTTCTTCTAATACCTCTTCTGCTCTTTCTTCTGAGACTCCCATGGTGTGCGTTTGGTATATTTAATGGTGTTCCACAGGTACCTCGGACTGTGTTCATTTCTTTTCATTTTTCTCACCACTCCTTTGACTCCATAATTTCAATTGCTTTGTCTTTGAGTTTGGTGACTTTTTTTTTCTTCTGCCTATTTATATCTTCTATTGAACTCCTTTTGCGGATTTTTTATTTCAACTTGTATTTGTTTCCTGTGTCTTTCAAACAAAACACCACAAACTAGGTAGCTCAAATAACAGGATTTTTTTTCTCTCTCTCACAGTTCTAGAGGCCAGAAGAGCAAGATCGTGGTGTCTGTAGATTTGGTTTCTCCCGAGGCCTTTCTGCTCAGCTTGCACATGGCCACCTTTGCACTGTATCTTCACACTGTGTGCCCCCCCCGCCCCGGATGCTTCTCTGTGTCCAGATTTCATTTCTTACAAGAATGCCAGTCAGATTGGATTAGAGCCCCCCCCCCCCCAAGAGCTCTAGTTTAATGGCCTCTTGAAAGGCCTTATATACAAACACGGTCACGTTCTAGGGTGTTGGGGTGCTGTTAGGGCTTCAGCTGTTATTCCTCTCAGCTCCAGAATTTCTATTTGACTCCTTTTCATAATTTCAATCTCTTTATTGACATTGTTCTGATTTCCTTTAGTTTTTGTCCATAGTGAGGTTGTGTGTGTGTGTGTGTGTTAAGCAATTTGAGCATATGTAAGATAATCGATTTAACTACTTTAGTATGACTACTAATTCTAATGTCTAGAATCCCCCAAGTATAGTTTCTAATATTCTTTTCCTTGTGAATACATCTGTTTTCCTTGTTCGTTTATACTTTGTAATTTTTGGTTGAGAGCTAGAAGATTTTATATTTATTTTTTATTATTATTATTTTTTATATTTTATTTATTTTTGAGACAGAGACAGAGCATGAGCGGGCAGGGGCAGAGAGAGAGGGAGACACAGAATTTGAAGCAGGCTCCAGGCTCTGAGCTATCTGTCAGCACGCACAGAGCCCGATGCGGGGCTCGAACCCACAAATGTGAGATCATGACCTGAGCCGAAGTCGGACACTCAACCGACTGAGCCACCCAGGCGCCCCAAGAGAGCTAGAAGATTTTAAGTGTTCTAATATGATAACTCTTAAAATTAGATCCTTCCCATCCCATGGGGTTTCTTTTGTTACTTGTTGAGGGCTGCAGTAGTCTGTTTGCGTGACAGTTTTTCCAGACGATTTTTGCCAAGTCTGTATCCCTCGTTGCATGTGGTCACTGCAGACTCTGTTGTTTTATCTATGTGGTCAGCCTGTGACCTGACAGACTTCCTTAAATACTTTGACCCAGGTTAGGGATGGGAGGGACGGAGGAAGGGGGAGTATGTGTGTCTTTTGAAGCCTTATGATCAAAAAGAAAAAACCAGTTATGGTCAGTGCTGCTGGGGAAGCCCCTGCTGCCTGAGAGGGGCCAGAACAAAGCCACACGGATCCACCGTACTGGCCAGAGTGCAGATGCCCCGGTTTTTGGATGACATGCTCCCTGTTGTCCTCCCTGGCGCCAGCCAGCCACTCTAGGCACACGTGGGGGCGAGGAATGGGGACTGTAGCTGGTGTGTGCGGGCAGCACTGTTAGGTTCAGCAGCCTGTCCCTTCAGCAGGCATTGCCTCGGTTGCTACAAGTGTCCCATCAGATTGCAGAGTTCTGAAATAGTGGATTCTGATCATTCAACAGCTTGCTGGTGGTTTTGATGGTGGGACTAATCCCGAGAGCTTCCTGCCCCACCATTTTCTCTCTTACCACTTACAGCATTTATTTTTGTAGAATTGTTTTTAAAAGTGTTGTTTTCAGTCATTTAACATTCCATAGCAGTTATTTGAAATCTTGAGGAAAAGATTAATATCCAATAATAGTGTTGGAAAAGTAGGGTAGATATTTTGGAGGGAAAGGGGCTGGTTTCCAACCTTATTTCTTAACGTAAAACAAACTCTTTGTGTATTAAACATTTAAATGCTCCCCCCCCCTTTTTTTTTTAATGATACCAGGGAGGGGCACCTGGCTGGGTAGCTCAGTCAAGTGTCCAATTCTTGATTTCAGCTCAGGTCATGATCTCATGGTTTGTGAGTTCAAGCCCCACATCAAGCCTGCTTGGGATTCTCTCTCTCTCTCTGTCTCTGTCTCTCCTTCTCTCTCTGTCTCTTCTGTCTGCCCCTTCCCCGCTCTCACTCCCTCAAAATAAATAAACTTTAAAAAAATGGTACCAGAGGGAAAAAGTTAAATAATTATTTATATTTTTAAACATAATCTTGGAGTTGTGAATGCCTTTCTGTGTCTAAAACAAAACCCTGGAGCCATAAAAGCAAAAATTGGGTAATTTATATAAATTTCAAAGTTAATTTCCTGCATTTATAAAAAACTACAAATCAATAAGATGAATTGTCCAATTTATTTGAACAAAGAATATGACTGATAATTTATAGGAAAAACACATGACCAGTAAACATGAATACAGAATATCATTCTCATTCATAATTAAAGAAATGTTGATCTAAACAATAATGAATCATGGATTATTCACTTAGGAGGTTTGTAAACTTTTTTTTCTTGTTTGATAATGTCCAGAATTGTTAAGGGTGTGGAGTGTTGTTTACTGTTGGTAGGAGTGTGACTTGGTGCAACCTTTTTGGAAATTAGCTTTGTAAGATACATCAGAATGTCAAGTGCACAGTCCTTTGACTCAGCAATTCCACTGACAGAATTTACCCTATAGGTGTTTCCAAAGATATACCAAGATAGTTATGCACAGTTTAATTACATTGTGCATCTATAATAGCATTGCTCATAATTTCGAAGGCCCAGACAATTGAAATTCTGTAAGAAGAGAGCTGCTTAAATTATGAGTCCATCTAGCCAGAGCTGTATAGTCGTTAAACAGGATTGAGTTCACTCTTTTTGTGCTAATGAGGGAGTGAAGGAGCACGAGCTGCAGGTGTGCAGAGGGCGGGACAGAGGATCCTACGCAGACTCTGCGCTGACAGCAGCGAGCCAGGTGTGGGGCTCGAACTCATGAACCGCAGGATCATGCCCTGAGCCGAAGTCAGTGCTCAACTGACTGGACCACCCAGGAGTTTTAAATTATTACGAAATCTCTTAGGGAGTATAACCATAAATTAATGCTTCTTTCTAAAGACACCATCTTACCTCTTAAATTATTAATGACTAATCTGGTATTTTGTCATCTTCCTAGAAGAGGCAGAATGATGTTAAAGGAGAAATAGGTTAGGCTTTGAAGTGATGATGACCTAGAATCACAGCCCAACTTAATAAAAATCAGCTCTTATTTTAACCTTGGGAAAGTTACGTGAAATAGCTGAACCTAAGAACATCAATCTCTGTATTTGCAGCGTTGTTGTAAGTGGAAAAAAAGGCGCACGGTCCCTGCTGTGTACTAAGGAGTCGAGAAATGTTAGTGTCTGTTGTTGATCTTTCTCCCTGTCTCTCAAAGATGACTTTCAGTCTTTGGGGTGTTTTATTTTTTATTTATTTATTTATTTAGCTTATCTTTGAGAGAAGACAAGTAGGGGAGGGGCAAAGTGGGGGGAACAGAGGATCCGAAGTGGGCTCTGCCCTGACAGCAGTGAGCTCGTGTGGGACTTGAACTCACAAACTGCGAAATCGTGACCTTAGCCAAAGTCAGAGCCCATCCGACTGAGCCACCCACGCGCCCCTGGGTGTTTGTTTTTGTTTTTGTTTTAATCTTGTACTTAGAAAACCTGGCATTTAGCAGTAGAGCCGGGTGACGGATCGTGCCAATAAGTCTCTTGTGTTTACTGGTTTATTTTAATTTACTGTGGAATTATGGGGCATGAGCAGATCTCTAACAGAGTTTATCTTGTGGATTGCTGCTGTTAGAAATTTTCTCTAATGCTTGACTACCCCACAAAATAGATTTATAGTACCAACACAGGCAATCCTGTATTCTTTGTTGTAACTTTATCTTCGGATTGAGTTCATCCAGTAGTAATGGGGACAATATCTAGTATGCTCTTTGGTCTGTAAACAATTTGGAAACGATCAGATAGAGCAAATACCTTGCCTTATTTACCACTTCATTCTGCTTCACATCAAGCTCCTAAAGGGCTAAAATTCTGCCGGCAACTAGAGAAACTCACGCTGTGTGGGACTTCGGGGAGTGTGCCCGTGTGGTGCTGGAGGACCACAGGCAAGGTCGTTCTGGCCACTTCAGCCCCCTCTACCCTCACTCTTCCACTGGATTTTAGGCTGATGGTCTCCTTTCAGTTCCTTACAGTGGCTGAGTTCATTCTAGTCTTAGAAACAGAAGTTTTCCCTCCTTCCAACATTTCCACCCTCACTTCCTCACTCCAGCTTGGCAAATGTGGATTGAATCTGAGGTCTCTTAAAAATTCTACTGCTTGGACAGGTATCATATTTGTTTTGATTAGAATGATGTGCTTTGTTTTCTTAAGAAGGTTTGTATAGCTCACAAAGCACAGCTTTGTGAATTCTATTCTCATTCACAGACACAGGCAAAATCAAGAGTTAATACCAGGAAGAGTAGCAGGCGGTTCCTGTTTGCGTTGGACGCACCCCTGCAGGCTTTGCTCTGAGGGGGTGAGTGCTCCGCCCGCCAGTGCCCACAAGCAGGGGGACTTAATGGAACTATGGAACTTGTCTTGGTTCTCTTAACGTTAAAAAAGTTTCTCTTTGATCTGGAATTAGCGCTCATTGTTCTTTCTCTTGTAGCACTGAACAAGATTTGTGATGAAATGGAGCCTGGAACAAACTCTTTTCGAGTAGAATTTCCTGATTTTTCCAGCACCATTCTGCAGAAACTGAACCAGCAGCGCCAGCAAGGACAATTATGTGATGTCTCCATTGTTGTCCAAGGCCACATTTTCCGGGCACACAAAGCTGTTCTTGCTGCCAGTTCCCCCTACTTTTGTGACCAGGTGCTCCTGAAAAACAGCAGGAGGATCGTTTTACCTGACGTGATGAACCCAAGAGTGTTTGAGAACATTCTCCTGTCCAGTTATACGGGGCGTCTAGTGATGCCTGCTCCAGAAATTGTTAGTTACCTAACAGCAGCGAGCTTCCTCCAGATGTGGCATGTGGTAGACAAATGCACTGAGGTTTTAGAGGGAAACCCTACAGTCCTTTGTCAGAAGCTAAATCATGGCAGTGACCACCAGTCTCCTAGCAGCAGTAATTATAACGGCCTGGTAGAGAGCTTTGAGCTGGGCTCTGGCGGCCACACTGACTTCCCCAAGGCCCAAGAACTGAGGGACGGCGAGAATGAAGAGGAGAGCACCAAAGACGAGCTGTCGTCTCAACTCACCGAGCACGAGTACCTTCCCAGCAACTCGTCCACGGAGCACGACCGGCTGAGCACGGAGATGGCGAGCCAGGACGGCGAGGAGGGGGCCAGCGACAGCGCCGAGTTCCACTACACCCGGCCCATGTACAGCAAGCCCAGCATCATGGCTCACAAGCGCTGGATCCACGTGAAGCCCGAGCGCTTCGACCAGGCCTG
This sequence comes from Mungos mungo, assembly GCA_004023785.1. Taxonomy (NCBI): domain Eukaryota; kingdom Metazoa; phylum Chordata; class Mammalia; order Carnivora; family Herpestidae; genus Mungos; species Mungos mungo. The sequence continues at coordinate 66,887 of PISW01000428.1, read as the reverse complement.
TGAGGGCATGGATGTGCACGCGCCCTACGATGAGCACCAGGTCACCGAGTCCATCAACACCATGCAGACGGAGCACGCGGTCCAGCCTTCGGGCGTGGAGGAAGACTTCCACATCGGGGAGAAAAAAGTAGAAGCAGAGTTTGACGAACAGGCTGACGAAAGCAATTATGATGAGCAGGTGGATTTCTACGGCTCCTCCATGGAAGAGTTTTCTGGAGAGAGGTCAGACGGAAATCTCATCGGGCACAGACAGGAGGCTGCCCTAGCGTCAGGCTACAGTGAGAATATTGAAATGGTAACAGGAATTAAAGAAGAAGCTTCCCATTTAGGATTCTCAGCCACCGACAAGCTGTATCCTTGTCAGTGTGGGAAAAGTTTCACTCACAAGAGTCAGAGAGATCGGCACATGAGCATGCACCTCGGTCTTCGGCCTTATGGCTGTGGGGTCTGTGGTAAGAAATTCAAAATGAAGCATCATCTCGTGGGACACATGAAAATTCATACGGGCATAAAGCCGTATGAGTGTAATATCTGTGCAAAGAGATTTATGTGGAGGGACAGTTTCCACAGGCATGTGACTTCTTGTACCAAGTCCTACGAAGCTGCAAAGGCTGAGCAGAATACGACTGAGGCTAACTAAAAATAGGATCTGGCCCTTGAGTGGCAGGCACAAAAATAAACGATGGTAATTATGCAAATCTGGGCACAGATGATGCGTGCTACTTGCTATTATGAGAGAAGCTTAAAAAAAAAAGGAAGATATTTCTGAAAGACCAGCTCTAAGTAGGCCAATTTAAAAATCTTAATTCCTCAAATTTGTATGTTCCTGTCCAGGCCTGGAGTGGGTGATGGGGATGAGTTAACCCACTTCCCAGCTGGCACGGTAAACCTCCAGGCCCGTTGTGATGGAGGGCAGGTGGACTTGGTCATAGAGACACCTGCACTTGGAACTGGACCCCACCCTGCCAGTTCTGTTTCCGGTGGCAGCGAGTTCTGATAGCTCATCGCGAGGTCACGTTGGCATTTTGTTGAGCTCTCACTATAGATACTTAGGTGATGTGCATTTGCTTTGGTAGCCGCGTCACTGAACGAAAGGCTGCTTCTGTGAAAGCTAACGAATAATGTGATTCCCAGGATGCGAAATTGATTAACAGAGCTCTCCTGTCTGGTTCTCTTCTTCCTAAAGAGTAGTTTAACGAAAAACTATGGAGATGCTAAGAGGGTGACATTCTAAGTATGAAACAAACAACTTACGGTACAAGATGCCACGGTCACGATGTCTTTCAGACTCTTGATAAGGCAAAAAAGCTTTGTGTTTTAGTGCTGACATTTAGTTTGGACAATTGTATCTAATTGTAATTCTCTAGGGTGCCAGAGATAGGTATTTCTACTTGATTTGCTGTCCCAAGTCCTGTGTAATTACAGCATCCACACAGCGGGATCTGCTCCGTGGCTAGTAGGCGTCCAGCCTGCTTTGACTCTGACCGTGGTACCGTTTTGGCTGCTCCAGCCATTGCTCTCTGAGGTTACGATGCTTCCGGAAGCATTCAGTCAGTGACCACAGTTAGTGGGCGGGGGCCAGAAGTCAGGGCTGAGAGTTACCTGCGCCTGGACAGGGTACACAGAGTGCTACAGTGACACTCCCCGACTGTCAGCGAGAGTTGCTGAGTAGCAGAATGTTGAGTGGCAGGAGAAATGACTGCCCAGGAAAAGAGGAGTCTTGAAAATACACTGGTGGGGGAGGCAGCCCCAGAGGGGTCCACGGAGCTAATGCTGCCAGTTCTTTAGGAGCGCTGGGAGGGGTTTTAAAAGGGGGAAAGAGGGAGTCCTAATTTTAGAAAGTAGTCTACAGATTCGTGCTCCCGGATTCTAGATAAAGCTGCATAAATTTACAAGTCCGCATAGCTGTGCGCACCAAAACCATCAAGAAAGGCATCTATTCTTGAGACCTTTCTGCAGCTCAGTCAGATGTTGTAGGTTAAAAAGGAAGCACAGATTCAGGATGCTGCGAAGCTGTGTGATGCACCTGCGGTTCTCACCAGGCAGGACAGGGTGCTACTACTATGTCAGCTTTTCCGTAACTTACTGGTCTTTTACTTCCAAGTGGAAACTTTTTTTTCCTTAAAATAAAAATAACTTTTCCTGGATTTGAGGTGATTTTTTTTTTTCCCAAAAGTTTGGCTTTGCTCTAATGTGATAGACATTGCTGGCAATGGCCTGGAGTCCTCAAGCTCCAAGCACGAAGGCATTTACTTGTTGAACAGTGTCTGGAAAGGGGGGAGAAATACGTACTTACCAGTTAAGTCTTGTAATCAACAATACAAAACAGGGATCTATTCATTAACACTGTATCATTCTCGATATATAAAAGCACTTTGTATTTAAAACTTTATTATAAATATATATATATATATTGATTTTTTTAACCTAGAAACTAGATATTACCTCTTGGTTGTTTGCCACATTAATATTCTCTTGGTGTTGAAGCTTCACCAGTTAATGGTCCTCTCTCTGCATACATGTGTAGAGGAGGCCGTACAATCTAAGTTCAACTGCTCCTTCTCATTTTTTCATGTTAGAAGCCAGTGGGTTTTAGGTATGATCCTGGGCATTGTGTGCGAGGAGAAAGTGTTTTATTATTCCTACTAATTCCAGTGCTAAGGCATTGAGGCCATTCAGTTCTGCCAAAAGCCCATCACCCTCTCCCATGGTCTTAGCCAATCATTTTCTGCCTGTTTGGAAGGTTTGATGTGCAGTCTCCCATTAAAGATTGTATTCAAATGAGCATTGGGACATTTTGGAAGAAGAGTCTGAGAGGTAAACTAAAAATGTTCTAGAAAAGTCATGGTGCTTCAGTTATGCTGACATTAGCACAGCACCTTTGGTGTGAGCAATGATGAAGAACGCTTGTTTAGCCAGGAGTGGTGGGCAGCCCTGGGTGGCGGCTCTGCACGTAGTTGTGCTGGGACTTACTTCATGTGTGGTGAAGAAAGGTGTCCTTTGTTGAAATCCTTATATGTACATCAGCTAAGTAGAGAATTTAAAGTGTGAGTTCCTCACATCTGTTGTTTTAAGTTTTTTATGGTAGTTGGGGTTTCCTTTAAAATTAGGGTTGCTAATTGGGTCAGCCAGCCCACGTGAGGCGGTGGGGCATCGGAAATGCTGGCCGTGTCCAGAGAGGCGGGGGGGGAAAGAGATTGCCTTAGTTTGGATAGTGAAAGTGAATTTTTATAAGCTTTGCTTTTTAGGATTAGGAGATCATACCGCGTTACTACCTTTTTTTCTCCTGCCCAGTCTGGGTTGGATAGTTTCTCTCGTTAGCCTCAGTACAGCTTTAGAAAATCTTTATCCTTCCAAATGAGTTTGGATAGTTGTGGGTAACATTTTCCAAACAGTCTTTCAGGGATCGTGTTAATGGCCTACAACCAAGGTATTTGTCCCCTACTTTGAGTCTTAACTGTTCTTCTCCCATCCCAGTGGAGAAGGGCTTCGAGGCACCACCAGTGGTATTTAATATTAGTATTTATACCATGCCTTTAATTTTAGATGTACCCATCACAACAATCCACTTGGTAAAGCCGGGATCACCGTCTAAGGAAGGACCACGGTAACCTTTTCTCAAGTGTGGGAGGTTCCCCCCAGGCGCTCCTGGGCCCCGCCCGGCCTGTCCATTCTGATTTCTAGATCTCAACTTCCTCTGATCCCTTCTTTACGCCAGTACTTTCAAAAAGGCTGCCCCAAAGGGTCTTCTCCATTCTCGTGGCCATCTGCTGAACTAAGCTGACCCTATGCTGGCTTCTGGGTGTTTGGGAACACTGCTTGGTCTCAGTGGCCCCTTCCTGCAGAGGCGCGCATGCCCCCAGGCTGTGGGGGCAGAGCAGAAGCAGCCCTGTCGAGTTTGTCCTGGAGTGGGGGGCGGGGGGATTGGCTGCACACACACCCCCCCCCCCCCGGCCCCCGTAAGGGTGGAGAGGACTCCATCACACCAGATCCAGCTGTCTGTGTTTGTAAAAGTCTGATAATTTGGGAAAGCTGGACAACAAGCAACATACTGACGCCCTTCCCGACCCCCGTCTGTGCCACACTAGTTTTATGATTTAATTGCTTTCATGGGCGACTAACTTTGTTCAGTAAAACCAGGGTTTGTTCGTTTGGGTTTTTTTCTTTGCTACTTTCTATATTTAAAGGTACATGTTTCTTGTTTCTTATTTCAAATCTCTACTGATAGTGCCCGATGGGAAGATGCTGGAACACATTTTACAAATGTGACTTTTTTTTTTTTTAAGTGTTGCTTGAAGCCTGTGTCATAATGTCGGTTGCTGCTGCCTTCTTTCCTTTTATGAGGTCCCCAATGTTTCTTCCAGAAAATTACTTTATTTATGCAAGTCAGGTGACTCTTAGACCACAAAACCATTTGATGATAAACAGATTATCATTAGGTGCATATCTTATTGATATTTTGTGAAATGTTATGCCTGTGTTGCAAAAGTTGAATAGTTTTGTCTTTATATATTGCTGTCTTCAGTGTACAGCATGGTTTTACTTAATTGAATGTTACTGTTTAATATTTTCTTCTTATAGAAGAGACCATGCCCTTTTGTATGACATGTTTTAATAAATGTTATCCGTCAACTTTGTAAAAGTTTTGTTTCTCACTCTGGTTACACAACCACATGTCTTTGTTTTCCTCCTGGCTTTTGCCACCTGAGAATAAAAGTTATATTGTGGCCTTTTGGTAAGTAAATGCCAAATGGAGAGTCTGATCAAATGGGTGGTGAGTGAGCATTTGCTGTGCCGGCCCTTTCCGATGCTGATCTGTTGTAACCCCCCACCGGCTCCGGCAGGAGTGTAGACGTGCTAGATGCTCTGGGCTCCCCGGTGCCCTCCCCACGCTGTGCTTTGCTCCGGAGGCTGGCCTCTGCAGGCCTGTCCCGTCTTCAGGTCAGGGGACGCCAGACCCACTCTGGAAGGAGCCTGGCGGACCAGAGGAGAGCGAAGCCTAGGAATTCCTGCCTCTGACTCCTGCCAGGTGCGGGTTGCCGGCGGCCGGGCTCCTCTGCCCACGGCCATGGCTCCAGTCTGGCAGCTTCCGGGTTTGGTAACCGCATCCTCTCCTTGTCCCTTGCAAGCCGAGGACTGGCCCTGACTCCCTGCTTTGCCAGCCCTCAGGAGCTTCACTGTCCTAGAAGTTGCTTAACCCTGCCCACGTTCTCTGTAAATAATCCCTTCATGAAACTCGGGCACTCTGGCCAAGTGCGCCCCATTTCCCGCCAGGCCTCTGGCTGATGCCTTAGGCACACTCGTGTCACACAGGAGCCTGTTGTGATTCAGAGAAGGCAGGTTTGTTACCAAACGTGGGACAGTGACTGTGGACGGAGTGGCGCTCGGACTTCACGGCTGCAGCGCTCGGAGATGCTGCTTTCCACTGCTCTGAGATGTCCCCTGCTCTTCAGTTGGGTCTCTCCCTCACCTCACCGTGCCTGTCCCCACTCATCCCCCCAGAAAAGCCTCCAGAAACAACAGTGCTCTTTAAAAGTGCTGCAGGCACCGAGGGCCCACGTGTTTCCTCACAACAGCTCATTACCAGAGACACTGCTTGTTTTAGACCAAACTTTACCGTCTTCCCACACAAACCTTCTGTTACCACTGTTTGTTGTGAGGGTTTTTTTTTCCCCCTCCCCATTGCTGATTTTAAAGCCAACTACAGATTGCCTCAGCTAGCTTAGCCATTCTCTGTGTGGGAAGAAGTCCAGAAGAACCATTTCTAGCCCTTCCTGAGGTGGGCCCTGTCCATGCCGACCAAGGGCAGGCGGCTCAGGCCCTGCGGCCGGGCGGCCCCTCCGACCCCCGCAGGCCGGCCCGCTGGGGACGCGGGGCTCCCCACGCAGCCCCCTCGGCGCGGAGGCCTCTGGGGTGTGAAGATGAGCAGCACCGCGTTCCTTATCAGGAGAGAGGAAAAGATGGAAGTGGCTCGTATGTATTTGGGAACAGAAGGGGGGTGGGCCGTGAGGGGTGCTACCCAGATGGAGCAGATCACACCTGTGCGGTTTATTTAGCTTTCCTCACAGTCAATTCAGGGACTGCTTCCCACCAAGCCACCGGCGCGTTCCTGGAGACGGTCTCCATGCCCAGGCGTCTTGGAGGGCCCACCGCCCTAGAACTTGCCCGCAGTCGATGGACCAGCTAGCAGGCCGGCCACAGGAAATGAGGTAAGCTCAGCTTGACGTGACAGTCGTCTATTACTTGGTAAGTGATTTTAGAGATGTTCTTCCTCGCTGTGGAAAGTGAAAGATAGGAACTCTGTGCCCTTCCAGCTCTGTCTTGTGTTCATGAGAAAACTTGGCCAGTGTTCTGTTTAGAGTCCAGTGAAGGAAGATGGGCACAGACGGCACATTTTTTTTTCCCCCTTTAGTGAGAAACCAGGAGGGGCCTGAGTGAGGAAGGAAGTTTGCAGTCTTCTGAGCTGGTCTGACTAGTTCAAATTAAAACCAGGCAATGTGATTTTATAAGCTACCACTTTCTTGTGGCCTTCTGCAATGACAAGAGAATCCCAGTGTCCTCTGAGGGGGTGTGTGGGCTCTGTAAAAACAAGGTAATTCATAAGCAGTATGGTAGGTAAATATATTTTCTAAAAAATAGTGGCATTATACTTAGACTCTAATGATTATGAGTTCTATTTTTTCTTCTTCATAATCCAAAATAAGCATCCAGTACTGAAGCCATTAAATGTATTTATAACTTAATAAGATACTAGTTACTCCCCAGAGTATACTGGTCTGCCTAATGTAACAGCTAACCTTTATTAATGGAGGCCAAAGACCGCTTCTAGAACTGCCCCTGTCTTGTTAATGTGGGGGGTCAGTAATGCTGTGATAAAATCTCACTCGTTAGGGTTCTCTGTGCAAAGACCCCTAACTGAACGACACTTCACTCAACTGTGGCTGGATGCCAAGTCAGCAAAGGCTGCTAGAACTCCTGCAGGATCTGGCCGTGTAGAAATTGTAGGCTTTAAAATGACAGCAGTGACCTTGAACCAAACTAGAAAGGATTACTTTTTACATAATTTACATAGTGTGTCCTAATGTGTGAAGTATCTTTTGTCTACTCAACATAGGAACACACAATTTTCTTGGAGAGAAATTTTTTTTTTTGTATTGCCGTTCTGTGGATTTACTAGGTTCTGAACATCCACTCAACCCACTGAGCACCATTCCTACTTTAATAGGTATAAGAAGAATTGGGATTACAGCCTAAAAATAACAGCTCTAAGTGAAGGTTCATTGCATGCTTAATAATACGTGCTAAGTACTTCACTTGCATGAACTCATTTATTCCTCCGAACAGTCCCATGGAGGTCGAATTTTATTCCAGGCCACTCCATGTAGCAGGAAAGGATGACAGCTTCCTACTCTTGGACAGATGGGCTTTTCCCCCTTAGGGAAACCTCTCTTTCTAAACCTCTACTCCTGGGACAGCAGGCTGCCTGTGTCAAGGTGAGATTCAGAGCCTCTCTGAGAGTTGTCCCTCTCTCCCTGCAGGACGTTGAGCATGGCTTCTGATGTGAGGAGCTTGCCCCTGGGCTGGACTATCCTTCTGGTGCCTTGAGGTGGTGGGTGTGGCTCACCGAGTGGCCCTCAGTTTGTTTGCCCTTTGCTGTTTTTGGAGAAATAGAGACCCTACACAGAAACTGTTCCGGGTCTGGTGTCAGCTAACCCTATTTGAACTCTCTAGGTTTGGGAATTACAGATAGAAATTAAATCCAGGAATAGAGAGAGAGTCCAGTAATTTTCAAGCTGGTAGAAAAGTTCTATCAAGGCTTCTTCCAAGGGATGAGCAGAGAAAAAGAGCACCCCCCACCCCCTTCCAACCAGAGCAGCGTTCATTTCACGTGGTGCGATCCACCAGCTGCTCATTCCATAGAGCTTTCGTTTGCCCAGAGCCTACTGTGTTCCACACTATTCTAAGCACTTTCCATGCATTAGCTCTTCACTCGGACACTAACCCTGCAAGGTAGACACTATTGCCATCCCCGTCCAGCAGGGTACTGACAGCAGAGCCAGGGTTCCAACCCAGGCAGCCTGAGTCCTGGGCGCCCCTGGGCTTACTTGTGCACTGTTGCTGTCCAGTGACTGCTTGCCCCAAGGGTTCGTTTCAGATCGTCCAGAGGAAAGCCCGCTCTAAACGTAAATAGCCTAGCGAGGGGTTCCAAAGGCCAAGGGCTAATCTGAGCCCCCTGACCACCGCTCTGGAGTTCATCTCCAGATTTGGGGTTTCAGACAAGTAGCACCTGCTTATCTCTGGGTCTGTGGGCCCTAAGTTGGCCTACCCTGTTCCCATCAGCCTCTGGGACAGCCATTCCCTCAACGGTCTCCATTCCTAACATATTCTGCCACTTGACCACCCCAAGGCCACCTCCTTCCTGAGCGACCTAATCCTGTCACTTCCCGTGGTCCACCTGATGGGGCTCTGAGCTTGGCATCCAAGGCCAGAGTCTGACCGTGGTCACTTGTCTCTTCTTACCTGCCCATCCCCACTTGCGCTCTGGCTGCTCCCCTTAGGCTTGTCTTTGTCCTTGAATACTCCTCTTCTCTTTGTCACCCACAACTCCCTAACCTTTGTCATTCTGGAAAACTCCTTTCGATTGTTCGAGGCGCTGCAAAAGCAATCTCTGTGGTATCTTTCCTGCGCAGCCCTGGAAATTATTCACATCACTCAGTGATCCAGCGTCATTCTGAACCTGGTCTTGCTGAAGCATTGTCCCTGTATTGTCATCTCTTATGTACCATCCATTCTTTCACACACTCACGTTCTGTGCTAGACAATGAGCTCTTCAGAAAAAGGAACTATGTCTTAATTGTCTCTGAGTGGCTGTTTCTGGCACAATCCTGTTCCTGGCACAGTCCAGAAATACTGCTGAACTTAAAAAATAATAATAAATGCATATTCGCTCGTCAGTCCTTACCCACATTACAGCAGTGGACCTTTTGCTGCGTCAGAGACCTCTCTTAAGAAGTATAGGCACCCAACAATCCTGAAGTGCCCCCTTCCAATAGAATGTCACCCAAGTGTCACAGAAATTGCCTGTTGGCTAAGAATTCTGAGATAAGTATAGGTCCTCTTTCTTAACCCAAAAGGAAGATTTTCTATTGGAGCAGGCACTGAGCTATGATGCCGGACACTGGTTTATGTAAGTCAGGTCAGGCAGAAGAGGGAAATGGGATTTATCAAACAACGCTTTCTGGTGGAGAAAAGTCGGTGTCCAGCTCAAACCAAACCATTAGTAGAGTAACTTACAGTTGACAACTTGATTTGGAAGCAGAATAACGTGAAATGTCCCACTCCCTTCCCTGTGAAATATAGCAGCTCTATGGTGAAGAAAAGGGACTGACTGTTGTTGTTGTTGTTATTAACTTCTGCAGAGAAGTTTATTCTAGAAGAGGGCATATTTTCGATGAGATTTTGGCACAGTTAAAACACATGTTACATGTGATTTGGTGTTTCACCCAATAGTAAGATTTATGGCAATTAAGGACCAAAGTTGCTTTTAGGGGCACCCAGGTGGCTCAGATAGTTAAACGCCCAACTCTTGATCTCAGCTCAAGTCTTGATCTCAGGGTTGTGAGTTCAAGCACATGATGGGCTCCATGCTGGGTGTGGAGCCTTCTTTAAAAAAAAAAGAATTGCTTTCGGACAACAGTCAAATTGTGATTGTGCCGTCCTGAGCTTTAAGTAACAGTAGAATGTTGTAATCAGAAAACAGTCTGGGCTAGACAACTGGGGGGGAGTCTATGCAATAAAGACCATTTGTTTTGTGTAAACCAGCTCCAAGACAGCATGGCGGGAGCCTCTTCTGGCCATCTGAAAGTAGCAAGGGCAGCAGTGAGCTTGTGACTCTCCCAAGAAGGGGTCAAACAGTTCTGTTGGAAGTGGTTTTAAAAGCATCTTAGGCCAAATGTCTCTAATCTTTTCAAGTAGAAGGGTCATTTCTGAATATCAAAATTTTGCAGAAACCTCCCCCCACACCCCCCCCCCCACAGTTGTTCAGACAAATTCAAACTCTCAGAACACTAGTGTGACTTCCATAATGCTCCAGTGCATTCATATTTATTCTTTAAAAAGCATAGTTGAAAAGTAGCAATGCAAATGAGGGAGACCACACAGGAGCTTTCTATCCTTCCAGGGTCCATTTGTCGGTTCGTTCATTCACTCATTGATTTATTGAGTGTTTATGGACCATCCATGGCGGCCCTGGGCTGGGCCTTCAGAAGCTGATTCTCTGGTCTTCAGAGCTTGTGAAAAGCACTCAGGCGACACAGAAATGGACATTTCAGGATAGGTCCTTTGCTGTCTATGTCACATAATTGACTAAACCTTATGAATCACCTGGAAATAATATTAACCGTCAGCTTCAAGACCACACTTCTCAAACAAACCTAACAGTGGGTGGTAACTGGGTCACTCGGGTGTGGTGAAAGCCACCGAACTGAATTTACGTACAGGCTCAAACCCAGGCTACAGCCATTTCCTGTCATAGCTGTATAGCTACCCTCAATCTCACCTGCTTTTCTGGGTTTTCAGTTAACTCATCACGGTCATCTCAAGGGTGAAAGGGAGAAAAACTTCCCCATCGCCGACTCCCATTTCTGCCTCTTGGCATTTTTTCACTCCCCCTTCTTGAGCAGGATCCTCTTCCTATAATTTGTCCACCATAGTCCATCCCATTGAATTCACGAGGACAATATAGAAGCTATAGAATACACCAGTAACAGGTCCTCAAAGAGTGCATTATCTAGTAGACAACAATCATGCTTTCAAAAAAAAAAAAAAAGGCTACTACTATGTGCTGTTCTAAGTGCTGGGGATACAGCAATAAATAAAACATCCAAACTCCTCCTCTTCTGGGGTCCCCGTTCTGGAGGCAGGCAAGACTGGCACCTCTCTAAGGCTCAGAAGTAGCACGCAGTCCTTGGGGGTGGCTCAGTTGGTTAAGTATCTGACTTTGGCTCGGGTCATGATCTCGCAGTTCATGAGCTTGGGCCCCACCTCGGACTCTGCTGCCAGGGTGGAGCCTGCTTGGGATTCTCTCTCTTTCCCTCCCTCTCTCTTTCTAGCTCTCTGCCCCTCCCCCGCTCAAAGGCACACACATTCTCTCTTTCTCTCTCCCTCTCAAAATAAATATTAAAAAAAGAGGAAGAAGCAGCCTAGACTCACACAGGGACAGAATGACGAGGGGCACGCCGGAAGCCTTCCTTGTGCTGGCAGCCCCTGAGCAGAGACGGGTGGAATTCTGACCCACCAAACTGTGGATTGGAGTGAAGAGGAGGCCCACCTCCGCCCCCAGAGGGGAAAGTATGAAGAAGAGCACAGAGATGAGGAACTATGAAAGGAACCATGGAAATGACAGTAGGCAAGGTAGCTTGGCCGCCCAAGTTCTTACTGTGGTAATAGATGGATATCAACTGCTGCTCATTTACTGCGTGCCGGGCTCTGTGCTACAGTCTTTACGTGTGATATCTCTTCAGATTTTTACTGTAACCCAGCTTGCAAGGTAAGGGGAAACCGAGGCTCAGAGTGGTTAAGTATAGCAGAGCCAGAATTCTAGACTAGGTCACCCGACTCTGGAACCCGAGATCATAGTGATTACACCATGTTGATGTCCAAGGTCATCAAGGGCTGCCGATCCCAGGCTAAGGAGTGTGGATTTGATTTTGTAGGCCATGATCAGAGCTATCACGGAGATTAACCCAGTGGAATGAGAAGTGACCTAGGACATGTTGTTTGTGCTGCATTCCCTACATGGGCTGAGTAACAGATAATAGGCCTGGAGGGAGGAACCACCAGAGGCTCAGGTCGGCCACGTTCAGTGTCAGCGATGGAATGGGGCAAGCTGTACCAGTAGCATAATGGAGAGCCGTTGTTAACCTAGATGTGGGCCATCAGAACGAGAGCTGCGGCGGCGCCTTCTAAACTTGGTTGTCTTCCACAGGGTTTTGGCCTCCGGCCCTGGTCATGTACTCTCCAGTCCTGCATGCCGGCCAAATTCCTTTAATGTAATTGAGAAATTTCCTTAAGAATGCATAGCACTCACCCTCTTCTCTCCATGAAGGTCACGAGAGGAATCTCAAGAACCCTCTCCCACACACACTTGGTTAAATCCAGTTCTTTGATGATGGGAAGGAAGCGGTCACCACCCCTGTCCTCATTACCCCTCACCTAGGCTATTACACGTGCCTGGTCTCCCTGCTCTACTTGTTCCTACACACACCTATCAGCCTCATTCTGTCATCATGTCCCCAAGCTGTTCCCAGGTCCCTAGATCCCACCCACGTGAGCCCCCACTCTCCAGACTGTATGTAGACTTAGACTTCCTTTCTGGTCTGTTTCCCCTGTTTCTCCATCCTACCCGTTCTTTCCCGCCAAATCCCATTTTCCTTGAACTTGCCCTCAAATTCCCTGCAACCACAGGCATCACTAATGCTCCCTCGCCTCCTGCCCAGAACAAGGGCCATTTCTAACAGCACCTCCCTAAGAAGCTCTCACCGCCCTGCCCAGGTCGGTCTCCTCTGGCCTGCCTTAGAGCCCCGTAAGTCTTAGATTGTGTCCGTCAGGCGGGCCTCACTTACACACGCCCTGCTAAGGTCTGTGAGGACCAGCAGGTGCCTTGTGCCTGTATCCATTCCATTTCTGTGTCCCTTACAGCATAGGGCCTGGTGCCCAACAGGGCAGCTGAAGTCAGAACCGCCTCCTGCGTCTGTAGGAAGGCTTGAGTAGGACAATAGCAAGGTGAGAGACTGGGGAGACCAAATACTAAGATAAAAAAAAAGACCTCGAATTCTTGTTTTGGTGAGCGCTGAAAAAGTATGACGCTGTACCATTATTGGTTGTGTTCTGTGTTGTATACCCAATCACCAAGCAAATGCAGATGTTTTTATAACCAGCCACCCCCAAGCCAAGAACTGTTTCAGAAATGACTGGGTATTGGGACACCTGGGTGGCTCAGTTGGTTAAGTATCTGACTTCGGCTCAGGTCCTGATCTCATGGTTCATGGGTTCAAGCCCCGCATCGGGTTCTGTGCTGACAGGTCAGAGCCTGGAGCCTGTTTCGGATTCTGTGTCTCCCTCTCTCTCTGCCCCTCCCCCACTCGTGCTCTGTCTTTCTCTGTCTCAAAAAAAAAATAAAATAATGACTGGGTATTGAAGGTCCGCCCTGTCACATTCAAGTTGCTCTGCTCGTGAAGACTGAATTGTACTGACTCACAATGTAGAGTCACTGCTACCCCTCCACCAGCCCGTAAGCAGCTGTCACAGCCTGGTGCCTGGGATCAGGAACCGAGTGCTGGTCTCAAACCAGGTCACGTACAACAGGCAAGTCACACCCACAGCCAAGCTGCTTCTGCACCTTCGATCTCTCCAACCTCTGCAAATGGAGGCTGATGATAATTCAGCTGTATTTTCTTTTTGGACTTAGAAAAATGCCTAGCTTGGCTAACTTTAAAAACATAGAGTCTTCCTTGTTCTCTGAGTAACCTTATCAGAGTCACAAACCACTGCTTTGAGATGTCGACCCCGAAGAAACACCCCCCACCACCCGCTGCCTTGAGCAGGATCAAAGTCAACCTGCTATTCTATAGAATGCCTGGGAGGCAGCTTGTCCTGTGATCAGAGGGCTATTTGGGGGGATTCTTTGCGGTGCATGGGCGGCCTCAGAATCTCTGCTCGGGAGCCACTCCCCAGATATGACCCTGTCAGCTCCGGGCAAAACTGTTAAATGTTTTCTCCAGACAAGAGTGCGCTTTCTGGCAGCTACTGACCCCTGGCCCCCATTAGAGGTCACGAAATAGAACTTGTGCAGACAGTGATCAAGGAACTCTGGGCGAGTGCCTCTCCGGCACTAGCAAAGGAACATCTCCCCTTAGAGTTTAATGATCCCTGTGGACATAAGTGAACTGGGCTGGGAAGCGCTAGTCTTTTCATGGTTCTATGAATTTGTTTAAACATACAGAAATTTTCACAAATATTTGCATTATCATTGTGTGATTCAGTCCTGGACCTCAGGATTTCCTGCGGGCCACATGCCCTTTTTTTGTGTAACTGAAGTATGATCAAGCATAAAAGAGCACAAATCATAATGCACAGCTCAGTGAACGTTTACAAAGTGAATGCATCCATGTCACCTGTATCCCAATCAAAACACCCAGGGGCAAATCCCCTCAGTCCTCTTTCCAGGAGTAACCAACCTATCCTGACTGGTAGTAGCACCATTGGTTTTGCTTGTCTTTGAACTTCATTCAAATGGGATCCTACAGGGAATCCTGGGTAGCTCGATCAGTTAAGCACCTGGCGTTGGCTCCGGTCATGATCTCACTGTTCATGGGTTGGAGTCCCGCGTCGGGCTCTGTGCTGACAGCTGAGAGCTTGGAACCTACTTCGGATAATGTGTCCCCCTCTCTCTCTGCCCTTCACCTGCTCGTGTGTGTGTGCATGCTCTTTCTCTCAAAAATAAACATTAAAAAGTGAAATAAAAAAACAAATGGGATCATACAGTACATATTCTAGTGGCTTCTCTAGCTCAGTGTTGAGCTTTAGCCTTGTGGATTGTAGTTCTCCACACTCATTTTTAATTCATTTGCTTTTAAAAAGTCAGCTCAGGGGGCACCTGTGTGGTTCAGGTCATATGAAGTCATACGACTGTGGCTCAGGTCATGATTTCGTGGTCCGTGAGTTTGAGCCCCACGTTGGGCTCTGTGCTGATCAGAGCTTGGAGCCTGCTTCAGATTCTGTGCCTCCCTCTCTCTCTGCCTCTCCCCGGCTCATACTCTGTCTCTGTCTCTCAAAAATAAATAGGCATTTAAAAAAAAAAATGTCCGCTCAGACTGCATCAGTGTACCATAGTCTGCAGCAGACCGTTTCAGTTCTGAGAGCGCTTGTCAGACATAACTCCTCTGCCAGAAACAGCATTCCCAACTACAGGACTGTGACGCAGACAAGGGAAATGATGGGTATTCGGAGAGATTCCTGGGTCAACAATATGGCTTGAACCCTGCTGAGCTTTTAAAAAAGGGCCCTGCTGATGCTTTTACCTCCAACCCTTTCTCCAGAGTTTCTGGTCTCCTGACATAGAGGGCCACAGTCAGGCTGTTTTGGGAGTGTGTCCGAGAATTCAAAAGGGCCTTTCTGCCGAGGAGGTTCAACTGGGAGAGGCACCTAGAAGCTGAAGCAGCAGTAAAACTGAAAGGAGAGCCCCACACAACTGATTGAAACGAATGGCTGTCCCACTGGGCGGGTTTCTAGAACATTTGGTTGGTACAAGATTGTTGATGTGTTGATGGAAGAGAGATTGTTTTAGGAGATTCTTCCACTGGGAGAGGGAGCAAGGTCAGTTACGCACCACTCTTAGCACCGGGGTTATTGCTTTTGCTCAGGCGTAACTGCCTGGTTTTCAGTTCTGTGGAAAGGCAGGGTGAGCAGCACCTCCTTCCGAGAGAAGGTCGGAGTGAGGCCTCAGGAGGGCGGGCATGGCAGGGCCGCTGGACTGCCGCCCGCGCAGGAGGGCTCTGTGCATCCGCATTTCCTGGTTCGGAGCCGGCTCATCCTACTGGGAGCCAGCTGGGCCTGACCTCTTTTTGTCCTTCTTTTGTTCCTTGTTTTAAGACAATTACTGAGGCCTTGCCCTGTGCCCCGCTTGGTGCTGGGCACAGGAATCACAGTGAGAAACAAGACATGGTCCCTGCTCTCAAGTCCCAGGAAGCCCCCGACAACAGGAAATGGCTGGTAACTTCTAAGACTTGCAACAAGAGAGCAGGACAAGGTCTGTCTGTCATTAAGGTCTGTCATTAAGCTGCTTATGCGTGACAGACAAGGTAGCAGATGCCCAGAGCTCGGTGGGATGGCTCCCGGGTCGTTGGACTACTAGAGAAGCCTCAGCAGGAGAAGATTCACCCTACCAGACCCCAATATGGACATGTGACCTACTGGTTTTGCGTATTTATCACACCTACGGGAGGCACTTTGTAAGAGCATTAGCACTGTGGTCTCAGTACACTACAGCCAGCAAGCATCTGGGGTCAGAACGCTTGTCACCCCCATTTTACAGATGAGGAGTCAAATTCAGAGAGGTTACGGATCTTCCCTTCGCTCAGTGAGTTTTAACCAAAGTCCTTAATTTATTGCATGACGGGAAGCTGAGCCACCCCTCACAAGACATCAGGACTGAAAGGCCTGCCTGAGAATCCAAAGCAGATGAGCACGTCCAACGTCATTGAAATTCCAAGGAGCTCAAGGGGAAGATGAGGAGAATAGGTAGAAGGTTACTCACTTATCTGAGTGTCTCGTGAGTTCCAGGGGGCAGGTTAAAAAATAGGAAATGTTGGGACACCAGGGTGGCTCAGTCGGTGAGCCTCCGACTCTTTTAATTTCGGCTCAGGTCATGATCTCACGGTTCGTGAGTTTGAGCCCTGCGTCGGGCTCTGCACTGACAGTGCAGAGCCTGCTTGGGATTTTCTCTCTCTTCCCCTCTATATCAAAATAAACAAACAAAAAAACCAGGCAGTGTTGCAGTGTAAATTGTCAGCTAAGCCTGGCTTCCATGTTGGGAAATCGCAAAGGTACCTTGGTTCCGGCCAGGAGAAGGGATTAATGCAGAGATGTTGAGATTCTCTCTGAGCAAAGGATCACCCTGGACATTTTCAATCCACTGACTAGTTTGGCGATGAATGCCCAGGTTGCTGAGGGGCTGCTTATTTTCAGGATGGAGAGAAACGATGTCTTACAAACCAGGTCTTTAGGAATGAAGCAAAGGCCAGGATGCCACCATCTTCTTGAATCTTGACTGACAGGGAAGGCATCATCGCCTTTGAACAGAAACTAGACTTTGGGGGGTTGGGGGACGAGGGTGGGAGGGAGCAGATGAGTTGAAGAGTTTTGCTCTTTAAGTCGCCAGAGGCAAAGATTCCAGGAGCTAAGCTCCAATGATGAAAGGGGAGCATTTCAGTGATGAAAGGAGAATGACAGAGTCCAGTGAGGGAGGGGAGGGGACGTTCAGAGGGGGAGCGGCGGAGATGAAGCCGGGGTGCACCTCCATACTGCATTGTCCCTTGCCCTGCTGCCATTGGTTCAGTCCCTCCCGTGTTAACAGCTCCCGCCGATTCGGCACCCACTAAGTACAAGGCTCTGAATGCCGTTTTACTTCTCCTACCTCACGGGATTCTCAGAACAACCATCGGGAGCAGGTCCTATTACCATGCCCATTTTACAGATGAGAAAACCGAGGTTCAGAGAGTCCAATTAACTTGCCCAGGGTCTCATGGTTTGTTTGTTGTTTGTTCGTTTTTTTACCACGGGACCAGTCTTGGAAATACAGTGAAAGAAGTACTGAATCTGAAAGTCAGCCCAGTTCGGGGGCAGGGATGGACATAGCTGAGACCAGGGGACAGAAGGGACACAGGAGCTAGTGAGGAGCAGATCCTGGAGGAGCCCAGATGAACAGGACTGACCAGAGCAGGGAGGTACACAGGGTTCAGGCAAACCCCAGCTCGATGTCAGCAGGGAGGAAGGAGATTAAGGTCAGGAAGGCAGAGGATGGTGACACGGGCCCCTGTTCACACTGTAGTTGGGACCATCTTCTTGTTTGACATAAGGGTGAGAATTTCAAGCCAGTATCAGGATCTCTCACTGGGTGATGTTGTGTCTTCTCCCCCTTTTGCCTCCCATTTCACTTGTTCCATAGCCTTTCTCCCCATGCAACAGGCTCTATGTTTTGTTAGCCTATGCCTTTCTTTCCCTGCCCATTCCTGAAAGGCGGTGATTTCCCTCCCCACCCCCACCCCGCCCATCCACTGCTCTATCCCCAGGGGGTAGAGCAATGTTTGGCATTCAGCTAGCCCTCAATCACTATTTGTTGAATGAATAAATATATGACAATAAGATCACGCCAGGGTTTCTTAGGCATCAGTTGCCTCCACTGCCCAGCTGGTCTGCACTGAGCATGGTGATCTCCCCTCTCCTGCTGGGACTCCCTCACCACTGATTCCTGCACTGCGAGGAGGCAGGCAGCCCTTCCTCATGCTCAGCAAAAGCCAAAAAAGTAAAGGTCAGGGGGGCAGTTAACAAATGTCTACGTTGGCCCAAACTCATTATACTTCACTAAAGCTGATGAAGAGAAAAAAAAGATGACTGTCCTCCCTCCACAATGCCTGGGACCATCCCACAGACCCACAGAACAGGGACTCTGTTCCCAAAGGGCTCCCCTTTCTTCGGATTCTGCTGTAAGGAGGAAAGAACTAAAGGACTAGCAGAAGGGAAAAAGAGAGAGAGAGAGATAAAAAGAGACACCCCCTCATCAGAACCTCATATTTGAAATCGTTAGTGAAACCTTCAAACAATCAGATGTCACGACTTGTATTTTTAAATAGCTCTCAACTCAGGAAAGCACTGAAGTCATGTCTAAGGTCAATGGAACTATTTGCTCCAGGGAAATTAGGGAGGAAAGGATCCGCCTCCCCAGGTATCTTTTTAAAGAGTCTTGGTCATCAAAGTCCTCCTGAAAAGCCCTCTGACTTCTGAGCGACGGCAAGCAAAGTTTCTAGTCTAGCGTTTGATGGACAGGATGCTGGCTTTACATTAAACACATGTGGCGGCGTGAATGGTCTTCACACGCGGTTTGTTCAGTTCACTGAAATCCAAGGCGTGCCCAGCGGGTTTGCGCCTGGTTTATAACACTTAGAGCACAAAGTCACCTTTTAAACGCGGCTAGATCTTTGCAGATGTCTCCACTATACTGACTTTAGTCAGACATGTGCCTTTGAGGAAATGCGATGTGAGTTAAAACAGTCCCCCTCGACATAGCTCTGAAGAATGCTATTGATTCTGAGGTATACTCTGGATTTATTGATCTGTGTTTAGGACAAAGACAAAAACAAAAACACAGCCAGATTAAATATACTTGATGATTTGTAAGGCGTCTTCCGACTCCAAGAATGTTTCAATGTGTTAAGAGAGGAAATTTGGTAAGTCTAACGACTTACCGAAGCAACTCTAAAGACTCCCCCATTCTTGGGGTGCCTGGATGGCTCCGTAGGAGAGCATGTGACTCTTGATCTCACTCAGGTTGTGAGTTCAAGTCCCACCTTTGGTGTAGAGCTTACTTTAAAAAAATTTTTCCCCCATTTTCTCTTTTTTTTTTTAATGTTTATTTATTTTTTTAGAGAGAGACAGAGCCTGAGCCCGGGAGGACAGAGCCTGAGCCCGGGAGGACAGAAAGAGAGACACACACAGAATCTGAAGCAGGCTCCAGGCTCCAGGCTCTGAGCTGTCAGCATACAGCCCAATGCAGGGCCTGAACCCATGAAGTGCAAGATTGTGACTTGAGCCTAAGTTGGACACAGCTGATTGAGTCACCCAGGTGCCCTCACTCCCCCATTTTCATAATCAGAATCCAACACTGCCTACCACAGCACGCATAAGTGTGAGCGTGAAACTCTTCAGTTAGTTGCTGTGATGAAGGCAAAACTGGAAGGCAAAGGCGCTGGGCCTAGAGGTGGCCCTGTGCGAGTGTGTCCCCTCTTTTGAAGGGTAGCTACCCTTTTTGTCCAGGTAGCTGTGTCCTCCTCAGGAAGCAGGACAGAGAGGACCCACGCTACAAAATAGGGGCTGGTCAGGACCCAAGAGTATTTACACAGATGGGGAGACTCAGCTGTGAGGTGTGGTGCAGATAAAAGGAGAGAAGAAACAGGGGTTCAGTCTCTCCATTCATTCATTCACTCACTCACTCATTCATTCATTCTTTGTCTCACTCAGCAAATATCTGTTACTGCTCATTCAGCACCAGGTTCTCTGCAGGGTGCAGAAGGAATGGATCCGTTAAACAGCCCCTGCCCTCAAGGAACAAAGACCTAGAAGCAAAAACAGGTTACCAACCATTATCTATTAAGGCAACAGATACTTACTGAGAACCAAGCACTGGGGAAACCGCACGAAAGAAGTCAGAAAAGGTCTTATGCTCGCGGAGTTTATAGGCTAGTGGGGGGGGCGGGCACATATTAAACTCATAAGTTCATTCACTAATTACCACTGTGGTTACTACAAAGGAGAAGTGCAGAGGGCCAGCAAACTCAGTTAAAGGGGCGGTACTGGAGAATCAGCAGCAAACCAAGGGACAGTGGATCCAGAAGAAAAGGACAAGTGAGGAAGGACTCCCGCGGTGGCACCGGGGTGTCAGCAGGGTCCGGTCTAAGGGAAGCCAGGCCCGCTGAGGAGCTGGACGGGAGAGCTAGGAGGAGAGGGGCAGCAAGCCATCTCTCCAGGAAGTGAGGAAACGCTTCATGGAAACGGGCGGAGGCTCTTGAAGCCGGCCTTTCTCCCTGGTTTTCTTGTTGACCAAGAATAATGACTGAGTTTGTCATGCTGGAAGCATTTTTAAAAATTTTTTTATGTTTACTTTTGAGAGAGAGAGAGAGAGAGTGGGAAAGGGAGCACCGGGGAGGGATAGAGTGAGAGGGAGACACAGAATCCAAAACAGGCTCCGAGCTGTCAGCACAGAGCCCGACGTGGGGCTCAAACCCGTGAAATGTGAGATCATGACCTGAACCAAAGTCTGACACTTAACCCACTGAGCCACCCAGGCACTCCTCTTTCGTTTATAAAAAAAGTTTCTTTATTTTGAGAGAGAGAAAGCATGAGCAGGGGAGAGGCAGAGAGAGAGAGAGAGAGAGAGAGAGAGAGAGAGAGAGAGAGAGAGAGAATTCCAAGCAGGCTCTGTGTTGTAAGTGCAAAGCCCAATGTGGGGCTTGATTTCACAAATCATGAAATCATGACCTGAGCCAAAATCAAGAGTTGGACTCTTAATCTACTGAGCCACTCAGGGGCCCCATGTCATTATCTTTTCTGTGTGTGTGTGTGTGTGTGTGTGTGTGTGTGTGTTTAATTTTAGAGAGAGCGAGAAAGCGCGATCAGGAGAGAGGGGTAGGAGAGAGAATCTTAAACAGGCTTCATGCTCAGCATGGAGCCCAACATGGGGCTTGATCCCGCAGTCTTGGGATCTTGACTTGAACTGAAATCAAGAGCTGGACCCTCAGCCGACTGAGCCATCCAGGCACCCCGCATTATATTTACCCACGGAAGAGGTAGGTACCAACTCGCTGTACACAGACGTAGAGGCCAGACCTCAGCGGGAAGAGTGTCTTCCCCCGGATCAGATCCATCATGGAGCTCTGGCTGAGAGGGAGCTGAGACCTGGGTCTGTCTTACTGCTCAGTGGCAGCGTTCTGCTGCCCGGCCTTGGCCGTGGGAAGGGAGACCACGAATCATGGCCCACGGTCCAATCACCACTGAACAGATGAAGAAGAGAGGTTCAGAGGGGCGAACCAACTACCTGGTCCTTGTCACACAGGCAGGGAAGACGAGAGGGGTCGTCAAGGAAGAGCGCTCTTCCTGGACCAGGGGGAACACTGACACTGCTCTGCATAGGGGGCCGCGTGCTCTGGGATGCTCTGAGAAGTCAGTCAGTGGACATCTTGGGACTATTTGGAGAGACAGACGCCCCCTGCTGGCCCAAAATGACTTAGGTAGTGAGGCAGCCAGAAGGGACACACCAAAGGGTCCTGGTGAGGGGAGCAAGAATGAGAAAATTCCAAATCATTCATACAGTTTTTTGTTTACTTATTTTTAAATATAGATATATATTTTTAAGTTTATTTATTTATTTTGGGGGGAGGGGAGAAATAATCCTAAACAGGTTCTGCACCGTTAGCCCGTGAAGGATGATGCTGGGCTGGAAATCACACTGTGAGATCATTACCTGAGCTGAAGGAGGATGCTTAACCGAATGGGCCACCCGGGTGCCCCCTTTTGTAAATTTGAGAGAGAGAGAGAGAGAGAGACTGAGAATCTTAAGCAGGCTCCACACTCAGCATGGAGCCTGACTCAGGGCTCAGTCACACGACGCTGGGATCATGACCTGAGCCAAAATCAAGAGTCAGACACTCCACTGACTGAGCCACCCAGGTACCCTGGAGATTTTTTTTTTTTTTTTAAGATTCTATTTTTAAGTAGGGCGCCTGGGTGGCTCAGTCAGTTGAGCGTCCAGCTTTGGCTCAGGTCATGATCTCACAGTTAGTGGGTTCGAGCCCCACGTCAGGCTCTGTGCTGACAGATAGCTCAGAGCCTGGAGCCTGTTTTTAGATTATGTGTCTCCTTCTCTCTCTCTGACCCTCCCCTGCTCAAGCCATCTCTCTCTCTCTCTCTCAAAAATAAATAAAACATTAAAAAATTTTAAAAATATTTTATTTTTAAGTAATCTCTATACCCAGCATGGGGCTTGAACCCACACCCCCAAGATCAAGAGTCACACGTTCCACCAACGGAGCCAGCCAGGTGCCCCAAACTCTGGGGATTTTAAAGTGGGTCAGAGCCTGATTTCTGACAGAAAGGGTCTCCTTGTGGGAACCAGAGGAGGGAAAAGCTGGGATCTGATCACTTGGCTCTCTTGACTCAAGTGCTCAGGAATCGGGAATAGGCGAGAAGCAGAGGCCCAGGGGCGTCTGCCCTAGGACGGGAGAAGAGGAAAGAAGTGGAAGGGAATTCATTTACAAGTACTTCGCACAGTCTCCACTGACATGGGGCACGGAGGGGGAGGCTGTGAGCCGTGATTCCGCCATGTGCCCCCGAAGAGGGGGAGGCAGAACACGGGTATTAGCGCTGTCACGGATGCTGAC
Organism: Mungos mungo; assembly: GCA_004023785.1. NCBI lineage: Eukaryota > Metazoa > Chordata > Mammalia > Carnivora > Herpestidae > Mungos > Mungos mungo. Next base: position 44,178 of record PISW01000428.1, on the reverse strand, counting down.
CCCCGTGATGGCAGAACCACTCCTGGACTGGACGGAAGGTTAACCCCGAACTTTGACGAGATGTGAATTTGATCGTTTTGTAAACACCGCCGGCAAAACTGCAAGAGTGTGGAGTAAATTAAAAGGAGGCCCATACATCACCCTCTAGACTCTTTTTTAACTTCAAATGGGCTAAAAAAATCATTTTTAAATTGCCACCAAGACGATGTAAGAGCAGAAATACATACACTCCAATTGTAGAGGAGCCACAAATTTCTACCTAAAACAAATTAGTAAGGGTTATGACACATAATCAGCCAAATGACAAAAATAAAAGCAGGGCACTGGAAAAATATATGAGTTTAGTGGCCCAAGTAGATGGGGGAATAAAAATAAATCTGTGAGGGGAATACCCAGCATCCGATGGACAGATGGCCAGTAACTTGGAGATGCCTGGCAAAAAGGTTAAACACTTAGGGATCGTTTAGTCTTTATAGCCCTAATGGTATGCAAATTCTGTGTTACAGCCAAGAAGACGACCCCAACTCTTACCGACACAGTTAGCAAAAATCAGTTAACATGATGAGGCCCACAGCTGGCCTGACGGGAAACAGGAACTCACTCATGTGGGCTTGAGTCAGCCCAGCGGTCCCGAGGAAACCTGGCCTGACAAGATGATGCATTCCCGTGCCCTTGCGCTCACTGATCTCACTCTTGGGGACAGATCTCAAGGAAATAGCTCAAGAGGAATAGTAATTAGAGAGCATGACTGTCTGCCCAGATGCCTGCAGTTAGGAACTGGTTACCTAAAATTCTGTGTTTGGAATATTCTGTTGCCATAAGAAGTTCCTGTCTGGAGTCAGAGAGTTGGGGGAGCTCATCCCAAATCTGCCATTTAGCTGGGTGACTTTATTTTTTTTATTTTAAAAAAATTTTTTTAAATGTTTTATTTATTTTTGATACAGAGAGAGACAGAGGGGCAGAGAGAGAAGGAGACACAGAACAGGAAGCAGGCTCCAGGCTCTGAGCTAGCCGTCAGCACAGAGCCCGACGCGGGGCTCAAACCCATGAACGTGGGATCAGACCTGATCCGAAGTCGGATGTCTAAGCAACTGAGCCACCCAGGCGCCCCTAGCTGGGTGACTTTAGATATGTCACTTAATCTCTCTGAGCCTCCCTTCCCTCCTGGATAAAATGGGGATAAAAATAGATTGCTACCCCCTGGGGTTGTGTATTAAAAGGAGGTCGTGTCTATAAGGTGTCCACACGGTGCCTGCACAGACTGTTTAACAGAGGGTAGCTGTTGTTATTGGAAGATGACTACTTGATAGATCTCAGGGAAGGAGGTGCTGTTTGCAAAAGATGAAGTAGCATCAGGAGGTCTCAGCTTTGTATCTTTAAGAAGAGCTGGTATCCGGACTCCTGGTTTTTTATTACAAAGTCAGAAAAGGGAAAATAAACCTCTGCCACTACTACTGAGGGGTCCACCAAAATGCAAAGTGGGGGAACCTCTTCAAAAGGGGTTACATTCGCCTAAAGCAGAGAGGGAAATGCCGGCCAGGCTCCCACTCGCACAGCAAAGTGGTGTCACCATTGGGGTGTCTCCAAGGATTTGGAAATGCACATTTTCGAGGCCTGCTCTGCGACAGGGGTCCTAGAATTCCAAGTTCGGAAGTTTAATCTTCCGCTTTAGGGGGAAGGTAATCTGCCCAAGGTGACAAGTGACCCGGTATGACAGGTCCCCGGGCTGGCGCTGGTAACCACTGCACCTACTGCCTTCAGCCGTCCCGCCGGGCACAGCTCGGGGGCCGGGAAGGCACCGGAAGGGCCCCGGGATCGACGGTCTCGGAAGGGCACAGCTGGACTGGGGGCGGTCGCAGGCTCCCGGTGGTGGCACGTCGAGGGTCCAGGCTTAGCCATTCCTCTCCGGGAGCCCCGGGGCGCGCCCCACTGCGCAGCCCTCCTCCCGCCAGCAGGGGGCGCCGAGGGGACCGCGGGCGGGAGGTCGTGGGGCGCAGAACCGCCGCCGCTCCCTCTCGGAGCGGGCACCAAGACCACGCCCGCGGCGAGGCTCCGGGACGCGGCCGGGGCGGGATCCGGGCCCCCGGAGCACCCCCGGCGGAGGCCCGTCCCACAGCGCCCCCTCCCCCGTCAGCGCCTGCCCGGAAGCGCTGGCGCCGAGGGGGCGGGGCCGGGAAGCGCTTCCGGGGGCGGGGGGCGCGGGCTGGGGCGGCAGCCGGAGCGGCGGGGACGGGCCTGGCGCCGGCGGCGGCGGACGGGGCGCCGCGGGCGGGCGATGTGAGCGCGGCGCTCTCGGCAGGTGAGGCGCGGCGGCCGGGGGCGGCGGGCGGCGGGCGAGGCGCGGGCGGAGCCGGCGGGGCGGGGGGCAGCCCTCGGCCGCTGTCCGGCTGCCTCTGGGCGCGGCGGGGCGGGAGCGTCCGCGCCTGGTCAGTCCGGCGGGTGGGCGGGCGGCGCGGGCCGGAGCCGAGGCCGGGCGGGGTCGGGAGGCCCGGGCACCTGCTCCGGCCAGGCGCGCGCCCCGGAGGGGCCGGGCGTGCTCGGCCGCGGAGTCCCGCGCCGCCGGCGGGGCCGAGGGTCGCGCTCGCCCAGCTGACCCGGACTCCCCAGCCTCCGCCCCGGGCGTCTCGGGATCCTCTGCTTCCGGGCCCCTCGCTCTCGGGGGCGCTCCCCGTGTGTACCGGGAGGCCGGATGGGGGAGTGCCCGGGAGAGCCTGGCGGGGCCGCGGGGTCGGCCCCGCTGGCCGCCGGAGCGGAGCCCCTGCCCCGCGCCACCGCCTTTCTTCAGGTAAACAGGCGGCGACGCGTCCTGCTTGGCTCTAAGACGTCTCCATGGTCACTCTCGCCCTCAGTCGGTCCTCACATTGAGGAGGGTCGGGCCGGGAGTGGCCTCGGGGTGTCAACAGTGCCCTTCTAGGCTGGGCGGCTGGGCTTCAGGGCGGCACCAGCCTGGGAGTTGTCTTGAGGCTTTCAGCGAGCCTTTTCCGCGCTGGGCCTCAGTTTCCCCATCTGTTCGGTGAGGGTTTTAGATGAGCTCTCTAAAGACCCTTGTAGCGCTACACTTCTGTGTGTGTCTGAAATTGGAAGGGCTGTCCCTGGTTCAAGATACTGGACAGTTTCGCCGAAGACTTTTTTGCAGATGTGGACTTTTGGGCCACTTAATACACTTGGTTTCGGACAGGCTTTAAAATGATTCCAAGACCCGTTTCTAAACCTTAACCTTAATCATATGTCGTCCCTTGCTTTTGTCCCCAGTAGTAGTCAGTCACATCCCGCTGAGTTTTTGCATTGCAGATTTTTTTTTTTTTTTTGCTGTTTATATTTGCCCATTTTCTCCTTTGTTCCTTGGTCCAGGCCCTCTTTGCTTCACATCTGGATTATTGCAACAGCTTCTTAGTTGGTCTGTGACTTCAGAAGTCCTCCCCGCTCCCCCTCCTTCCTTTATGCTAATGCCAAACTTAATATAGGAAGTCAGAAAGAGAGTTGAGTGCTTGCTTGATTATTAAATGTCAAGATGCTGTTGCATGTGGTGGGGGAAAGTGGTGGAGGGCCCACAGCCTGCAAGCCGCTTTACCCTAGGTGCTGACACTGTACCTGGGAGAAGGTAATTGATGACACAGGGCTGTGTGCTCCAGAATTCAGAGGAAGGAGAGACGGAGGTCGCTTGAGGCTGAGTGGTCAGGGAAGGCTTATCGAGGAGGCAGGATTTGAGCCGCCTGTTACAGGATGAGTAGGAATCAGCTAGGAAAAGAGGAAGCAGGCCCAGTGAGCCAGCGGAGTTGGTGAATAGACCAGTCCCCTTGGAGAGAAGTGTTCGTCTAGGAAGGGACTAGGAGGAGAGATTGGTTGAGGCTTGTTCCTGAGAGAACTTGACCGCTAAGCCCGCGTTGCAACTATTCAAAAGGCAGTGGTGAGCAGCAGGAGACTTGGGCAGTTTGTGATCATCTGAAGGAGGGGAAAGGAGACGCTGGGTCCAGAGCAGCGAAGAGGCCACCGCGCTGAGTAGTGTCCTCTTGTCCGCCACATTGTGTCCAGCCTTTGCCCACCCTGTCTTTTCATAACTCCTTGGTTTGGCTCCTCCTCGCCTACCTGCTCCGTATTCCCTGCATCTCCGTCTCCGTCTGCAGGAGCAAGTTTATGACTTCCTCCGGGCTTCGCCCCTCTGGTTCCCCCTTCTGAAGTGCTGGCCTCCTTTTTCTTCTCTGTGTAAATTCTCCATTTCACTTCCTTCAAGCCCTGCTGAAGACACACTTCCTCCAGAGGGTGTTCCCTGACTGCCCCACCCCCATGCCTTCGGGGCCCTCGGAATCGACAGGATTCTGCACTCTGGTTCTTGAACTTGTTCTTGGCCCAGCTGGAGCTGGTGTTCTTTTGAGGGCATTGTGTCTTACTACTTGTTGCAGTGCCCGGGTGGTCTCTAATGCTGTAGCCAGACTTCTATAACAGGTGCTCACACACTTCCTGATTCTTGTTGGTAAACAACTTAAAAAAATTTTTTTTGATTCCCCTCCCTTTTTAAAGGGGAATCTGTTATTAGTTAACCAGCTTTCTCTGTTGTATATGACTTAGGTCTAATGCTACCATTTGGATATTTTCGGCTTTCATTCTTTTTTTTTTTTTTTTAAGTGTATGTATTTGTTTTGTGAGAGAGCGCGAGGGAGCAGGGGAGGGGCAGAGAGAGAGGGAGACACAGAATCCCAAGTAAGCTCTGAGCCACAGCACCAAGCCCCATGCAGTGCTTGAACTCACGAAACCAAGTCCAGCGCTTAGCTGAGCCACCCAGGTGCTTCCGACTTTCATTCTTAGAGTGCAGGTAGCATGGAGCGAACCTTTGAAAGATTAAAAAGTTTGCTCTTGACTATAGGAAAGAAAAAAGTCATGTAATTCTTCTGTTGGAGACTGTTGAGAAAGAACGTCAGCTTTGAAATCAGATGGGCCTGGGTTTGAATCCAGCAAGGCTTCTTACCACCTCTGTGAACTTGGGCAATTTCTACGATGTCTCTGAGCCTCTCTGTCTTCTCATCTCTTGTGTGGGGGTAATAAAATCCATCTCAGAGTTCTATGAGTTTTCAAATGGAAAAAATTAAAATGAAGGAGGTAGCAGAGTTTGTGGCTCCTATTAACTGCTTAACACGGTTTCACCACCATCACCACCGTCATCGTCGTCATCACGTGTAAATCTGTGCAGGTGGAGAAACAACAGGCTCTGAACCGCAGCTTTCCCGAGTTGTGGGTTCTGCATGTCTCTGGACCCTCTCCGGCCAAGCACTGGTTGATGAGTATCCTGAACCTAGAATGCTATCGTTGTGTTTTATTCCCATTAATCTTTGTGTTACTTTGGTTTTAATTCTGCTTCGTGCTTTTCACGCTTCTTAATTGTACCCATTTAATGTTTTATAGCTGACTGCTGAATTTAGCTTAGTGAAGGCCATCCACTGAATGCAGTTTAATTTCTAATGGTTATTTTCTGGTTGATATTGATGGCATGGAAAACCTCACGGAAGAAAGCGATTCAAGGTGAGCGTTTCTAACCCTTCTGTCCCCAGAGGCGGGACTTGGTGTGTTTCCTAGGTCCAGTGTCCCGGGAAATGCCAGCAGTAAGCAGATCAGATGCCATTTTTGAGCTCTTGGCCTTAAGAAAGCTTACTCGTTCCTATACATGAAACTTTCATTTCTTTCTCATTTGTAATGAGTTAATGAAACATCTATTTGCCTACTTCATGGAAGTAAAAAGATGTTTTCAGACATAGCGGACATGATGCAGAGAAATGGCTGCAGACTACTCAGTACAACATTGTAAACCCTTAATTATCACCGTGTCAATGTAACAATACATCTTTAAATGAGAATTCCTTTCCCACTCAACGTTGATCAGTAGGGGTCGAGCACCGCCAACCCCCTGTATCTCACCAGCATGCCTGGATTAAAGTCTTAACTCTTACAGGAGATAAGAATTCTGTTCGGGAGACTGACGAATCCAGGTTCAAATCCCGGCTCGGCAGTCCTTGGTGACCTTCTTGGGAAAGGTTCTTGGTCTCTCTGAGCTTGTCTCCTTCCCCGGAGGATGGGGTGGGCCGCACTGTGTGTCTCTCAGAATGGTGTCCAGAAGGTTCAGTAAAGAGGTACAGAGCTTAGGAAGCCTTGCGCACAGTAGGAGTGTGACTGTTCGTCCTTGACATTGCAGGTGAGGTTAAAGAGGCCGTCCCTCCCTGCTCGGACAGGTCAGGAGGAGCTTCCGATGTTCCGCCTTGACTACAAGACAAACCCACTGTCAAATCAGGCCGCACTCTCAGAATCGGTGTAACTGAGCAGACTTGGAGAATGTTAACGCCTTGGTAGGAAATCTAACAGTTTGGATAAAAATGTTCTTTCAGGCTCACATGAATTAATGCAGTAAGAACTCTAGACTTGTTTTCTTTTAAATTAGGATGAGTGCTTCATGAATATCCATCACGGAATGCCATTTTATTTATTTTTTTCGTGCATTGGGTTTCAGCAGCACCAGAATGTTTTATGCAGCCCTGGTGTTATTCGGCTGGTGCTTTCTAAAGGATTAGATTGTAATTCATGACAGCTCAAGTTTAGTTTTGATCTAGACCCAGGCAGAAATACCTAGAAAAGTTATTTTTATATAGTTGTTACTGCTGTTACCATGCCTGCTGTCCCTAGTGCTTCCATCTGTGGTCTTTTTCGTGACTTTTTGCATGGAATGGAAATTAGTGATCTTAGGTCTCCAGTGCCTGGTGGCGGAGGCCTGGATTGGTTTTTTGGTCTGATACCAGCAAGTGACTGAATCCCACAGGTGCAGATCTGGATTCGGAGTCCTGAGCGTCTCGGTGGAGAGTAATGGGTACTTCCTGGTACCTTAAACAACTTCCGGATTTGTAACCCGGCCTTCTTTTCTTAGAAGCGGCACTGGGTATTTTGAAATGAAGCGGAGCCAATTAGAGAGTTGGTGGTGTAGACGGGAAGGAGCCACCTTAGTAGGTGTCTTCGGCAGGAAGAGTTGAGAGCCGGGGCGTAGCAATGGCGGCAGCCCGGGATTTCGAGCCACCAGCGTGGTTCAGGTTGAGTCACTAGCTGACGTGTGCCGAGAGCCCCCCTCCCTCTGCCAGACACGGTGCTGGGCTCTGGGCACACACACCATCCCTGCCCTCCGCTCACCGCTGCAAATGTGAGCTCGGCGGCACATTCCCAGTTGCTCAGATTTTACACTTGCGCTTTTGTTCCAGTTGCCGTTATGGGGAAACACTTCGAGAGCTTTACCCAAGAATGTTGTGGAGGAGATTGGGAGGCCCGTCGTGTGGGTGTTTTGCCCAGATGGCATCCAAGCATCCTCTCTCCTCCCTAGGCTCTCTTCCGAATGGGTTAGCCGTGCGGTGAGATGACACCAGTCTAGGTCCCAGTTTTCACTGTGCAGTCTCCGCACAGCTTGACAGAAGGCCCGATGCAGACTTCCGTTAATGAAGAGATGCGCCGAGGGGAGGCCCGGTGTGTGGGTCCCTCGCTCTCCAGACCGTGTCACAGCACCTCTTTCAGAGGAGCGAACAGCAGAACCTTTCTGCTCTCAGCTCGACTCTTTTCTGTTTTCTCTCCCCGAGTAACCTCCTCCTACCATATCAGGCCCCGGTTATACCATTTTTGGTTACTCCCAAGCCGGAATTTGATGGTACTGTACAGCCGCACACCCCTGCTTCCTACTACCCGTCAGACAGCTCTACGCACACGCCCGGAGCGCAGCCCGAACTCCTCTTGTCTGGGGCTGGACTCGCCTCCTAGGATAGGGAGCGCCCTTCATTCTCCAGGTCCTGTTGGGTCCTTCTTTGGACTCACGTTCAAGTTGGCTGCTGCCAGAATTCAGTTTGAGTTCTCTAGTGGTCAAGTCCCTTCACCCTCCAACAGAGGTCCTCGTCTGTGCCGTGTCCCCCCTGGAACCTGGGCCCTGGCCACTACCCCAGACACCCCACATTGCACTCCTGTGTCCCCTGCTCCTGCCATCCTTCTGTCTGAAGTGTTCCTTCTGTTTCCTTTTGAAATACAAAGGCCTGTTCACATATTACAAATACCAGGAAGCTCTCCTTTGTTCTCTTTTGATTTTTTATAAAGTCTTTTTGGTCAAAAGTAATCAGTCTTGTCATTGCTCCTCATAGTGCTTTGTTTCTGCCGCTATTATTGGCTTCTTGATACACTAATTATCCACTTGCAGCCTATCTTTCTCTAGATTCTTTGGTTTACAAAATTATATATTTTTAGGTAGAATCTTACACGTCTTAAAAAAAAACTTTTAGTGAGAATAATACAGCTATGTGATAAAACATTGAAGAAGTAGAAGATGAAGCCTGTTTCCCTTCCCTTTCCCCACTGCTTAGTCCTCATTGCCAAAGTCACTGGCATTGAGCTTCATGTGATTTCCTCCCAGAGCAGACTCAGCAGTGTATATTTATTCTTTTAAGAAAAATGCGTGAAGCTGGCACCTGGGCAGCTCAGTCGGTTAAGCAGCTGACTCTTGATTTTAGCTCAGGTCATGGTCTCATGATTTGTGAGTCTGAGCTCCTCATTGGGTTCTGTGCTGACAGCGCAGAGCCTGCTTGGGATCCTCTCTCTGTCCACCTCTCTGTCTCTCCCCTGCTTGTGCTCTCTTTCTCTTTTAAAAAAATTTTTTTGGGGGCGCCCAAAAAAAGACGGTTAAGCGTCCGGCTTTGGCTTATGGTCATGATCTCACGGTTCATGAGTTCAAGCCCCATGTCGGGCTCTGTGGTGACAGCTAGCTGAGAGCCTGGAGCCTGCTTCAGATTCTGTGTCTCCCACTCTCTCTGACCCTCCCCTGCTCGCGCTGTCTCTGTCTTTCAAAAATAAATTTAAAAAACATTAAAAAATAAAAAAAAATTTTTTTTAACATTTATTTTTTTTCAAGAGACAGAGATCATGAGCAGGGGAGGGCAGAGTGAGAGAGGGGGGCACAGAGAATCCGAAGCAGGCTTCAGGCTCTGAGCTGCCAGCACAGAGCCCGATGTGGGGCTCGAACCCACAAACAGTGAGATCATGACCTGAGCTGAAGTCGGACGCTCAGCCGACTGAGCCACCCAGGCGTCCCTCTCTTTCTCTCTCTTGAAAAATAAATAAATAAATAAAAACTTTAAAAGTACATGAAAAGAATTGCATATATTCATACATATTGTTCTGTATCCTGCTGGTTTGGGATAAATATTAAAGCTCTTTTTATATCAAAGGACACAGGTTGTCCGTGTTTGTTAATGGTTGTGTAGTGTTTCACTGTTGATTTTTTTTTTAACCAGTCTCCTGATGGATTTTGAAGTTATTTCCTTTCTCTGCTTGCTTGCTTGCGTGTGTGTGTGTGTGTGTGTGTGTGTGTGTGTGTGTGTGGTTTGTTTTTTTTTTTTTGCTATAGCAAATAAAAATGCTTCCTGTCCATCCTTGTTAACATGTATCCTAACATTCTTTTGTGTGACTTTTGTAGGCTCAATTCATAGCAGTTATTGGTGGACCAAATGGTGAATGCCTTTTACATTCTTCTGGATCTTACCAGGTTCTCTCTCAGGATTACACTTGCCAGTTCTTAAATGTGTGCAAGTCAGATGGGTTTAAACTGGTATCTCATTTTCCCTTGTTTAGTCATGAATAAAGCTAAACATTTTTTCCGGTGTTCTTTGGTCATTTGTCTTTTCTTTTCCTGTGAAACATTAATTCCCTTGCTCCTTCTTCCGTAGGATTTTCTGTGTCGTCCCAATCTGATTGACTTACAATATAACTCAGGGAATTTGGAAAGTAGCCCTTTGTCAAATGTGCATGGATTTTTTTCTCAGCATGTCATTTACTCTTGGCTTTTGCAGAGGACATTTTTTTGTCATATGTTGGCAGATGTATTCATCTTTGCCTTTGTGGCTTCCGGGATTTCTGTCATGCTTGGAAAGGCCTTAAAGTCGTTATTATAAATAAATTCATCCATGCTTTTTTCAGTTAATTCTTTGGTGATAATCAAGCCTTATTAAAATATTGTCCTAAGAATATACTGGCATTAAGTGGAAAATGACAGGACCCTCTTCCCATTCCCTGGTGCTGTATAAGATCAGTAAACCCGCAACACCTCGGAAAACTCATGTTGCCTCCCGTGAAAGTGTCTCCTTTCAGGGGAACCTCTAGCGTTGCCTTTCCCCCCTTCTGCTCCCAGCCGGTGGGAGGAGGTGGGAGGAAGGAGCAGGGCGAGAGGAAGAACCGAGTGTGGATTATCTCTACTAGCTGTTCATCCCTGTCAGGACCAGTCCTGTCTGCTGGACTGTGGCTCTGCCGTCGTTGCGAAGTGGCTTTTTTATTCTAAAGCTCCTTCAGGTAAAACATGTTCTTTGTGAGCTTTGGAACCAGGATTAGGGATAAGATTCCCTTGTTTGTTGGGATTTCAGAACAGTGCCTTGTCCTGACGCATGGGCGTGGCAAGACAAGATGGTTCTGTAGCTTTTTTGGGTGGGATCTCGCAGAGATTTCCAGCAGCTTCGCTGACTACGCCTCGTTCTTGCATCGGATCTTAGTTTTCTCATCAGAGCATGCGTGCATGTCTGTCTCTAGGACCCCTCTCCTTCACTTTTTCCCTCCGGTCTGTGGGAGGAGCTTCCCAGGCTGACCTTGTGTGGTACACAGTGTGGCTGTCCCCCGTGACTTGTGCCCACAGTGCCTAGCTGTGTAAATGTCCTCCCTTCTCTAGTTGCCCAGTCTGCTTTCACTCCCCAACGTGGGTCCCTTTTCGTCCCGAACCTGCTCCCCCACCGGGAGAACCTCATGGTTCTGGCCTGCCGCTGGCCTGCGCTGGCCTTGCTGCTGTCGTCGGGGCTTGGTCACCCCTGGGTAGCCCCCTCACGGGCCGCTCTGGCTTTTTGAACACCAGTCCCAGTGCTGCTTAGAATTCTGTTGAACTTGGGCTGAACTTGTGTCTCGGCAGCATCTGCTCTGTGACTTTCGCCTTTAAACACCAAAAGGACCAATTGCTTGAGCCTCAACTAGTGGTTTCTAATTAATCAAGGTGTTATCGTGAAAAGAGGCGTTTATTTAAAGGGTAAGGGACTCTGACGGGGGGGAAAAGCTGTGGAGATGGAAGGCATAATATACTTTAGCTGCAGGGATGCCTGGGACTCCTCCCCGCCCCCCAAAGCCCTTAATCTCTATTGGAGAGTCTGCTCTAGGAAGAAGGTGCTGCAGTAAATTCCTAGAGCTGAAATTGTGTGGTCTCAGGGGACATGCATTCATAATTTAGGTGGATATTAAAAAAATTCCCCTATTTGCACTCTCCTTTCCCTTCCTCACAGAAGGAGTGGGAGCCCTCGGCAGCACGAGGGGCATGCTTCCCGCTGGTCCCTGTCCCTTTTACTGACCCGCCACCATGCCAGGGCAGGAATGTAACCTGGGGCAAGCTTTCTTAACCTGCTTTTCCCTGAGCTCCTCCTGACTTCTGCTGGTCCTGCTGTTCCCTTCGGGCAGATGAACACGGATTAGGCGTTACTGCAGACTTTGGAACCGTCCTAGGACACTTAGCCTCTTGGAGTCTCAGTTTCCTCATCTCCGAAATACAGGTGGGGCGCCTGGGGGCTCAGTGGACTGAGCATCTGACTCTTGATTTCAGCTCAGGTCATGATCCCAGGGTCACCAGTGAGATCAAGGCTGTGTCGGGCTCTGCTGGAGCCTGCTTGGGATTCTCTCTCTCCCTCTGTCTCTGCCCCTTCTCTGCTGTTTCTCTCAACTCAACTCAACTCAACTCAACTCAACTAAAATACGGGTAATAGTAGTTCCCTCTGTGGGGAGGGCAAGAGGGTTCTGGGAAATCATGCATCAGGGCCTTTGTGACGTGCCCCGCCTTTATCCAGCATTGAGTCAGTGTTGGTTATTGATGATGATATGATGAGGGCGAGGGCTAGGGGTGTAGGAGGTAGCAGTGACCCCCCCCTTTGACAGTTGCTGAGGTTATTCGAGGGTGCATGTCAGGACCGCCCACCTCAGAGGTGGTCCTTCCCAGACCCTGTCGAGACCAGTGGTGGCGGCAGAGTGGCACCGGCTGACCATGGCAGAGGCTGTGTGGGAGGTGAAAGCTGCTTCCAGGGTGTGAATACATGGTCTCATTAAAGAAATTGGCTGAGCAGGAAGTGTGTGTGTCTGTCGGTTGAACGAGCAGAAGAGGACTGAGAACAGGTTGAGAAGCTGACAACTTGAACTTCCCAGCCGCTGGCTTCAAGTAAGTCCTCACCATGTGTGGTTTTTAAAAGAGGCATTTCACGTTCTTCTCCGGAGTGTAGTCGTTACAAACACATGAACAAAACTATTGTTAAAATAAATATTAACGGTATTGCCGAGCAGCCGGGTGGGGGAGGAGCTGCTCCGGGAGCTGATCGAGATGACAGCCTCCCAGAAGCACGGAGACCTCGTGGCAGAGCCCATGGGGGAGAAACCAGTGGGCGCCCGGCCGGGATTGGTGAAGCCTTGGGCAAGAAGCTGGAGGAACGGGGCTGTGGCAAGGCCTGTGTGGGCCTCGGTCAGGTCCTGGTGCTAAAGAAAGAGGAAGATCTCATCGAGAACAGCTGAAGGACTCGCGCTGCCCATGCCAGGCTGTCCCTGCGCTGCCTCGAGTGCCTTCAAGAGTGGAGCGACGCCTTCTGGTGAGGCTCTCTGGGGAGCCCCCGGCCCCAGCCTGGGGTCCCCTGTCCTCCACAGAGGAAGACATTGCTGCTGTTGGACGCAGCCCCTCATGCACCTCAAGGTCTTAGGGAGTCCTCTCCCCTCTCCTTCCCCTGCCGGTTTCATGTCACAATTCTGAGCTCCTCCGAGTGGATTCCCAGCCCTTCCCTGACCCCACTCCCGCCCTCACCTCTGGTCTGTTTTATGCTCTTTGGCTCTGTTTTTGGCAAAATAGTCACTGTCCTTGTAAAGTTTTTTAAATCAATAAAGTCAGTGGCCTTCAAAAAAAAAGGTATTGATGAAAAATGTCCAGCTGATGTATGCTTGTTTTTTAATTTCAAATAGCAGTGCAAGTGTCTAGTTTGGGGATGGTTTTTTGCTTAATATCATGTGACAGATCTGTGATTAATCTGCTGAATTAAGGAGTACTGATTCTGATGTATTTAGTGAGAGGAATACTCAAATTCATTATTGTCTACTGAAGCAGCTGCGAACTTAGTCTGCATGAAAAACTAATATATAAATCATGTCCCTGCATTATCAGAAATGAGTTTCATCCCCACATCTCTTTGAGTTGGGAGGAATCTGTGTTAAGCCTGTTTCCAACTGCAAGGCTGGGAGTCTTATTCATCTTTGAATTCCCTTTGGTGGAGTGTGTGCAGACAATCGAGAGTGAATGAATATTTCCTATAAATGTAGAAAAATAATTTAAATTCCCAGTCAGTATGCGATTTAGTGATTGCAATGCAATGTAATACTTGTAGCACATAAGACAAAAGGCTCATTCCCTTAATTTACAGAGAGCTCTGGCAATTCAGTAAAAAATGCAAATATAGGCAACGGATATGAACAGGCAATTGGAAGACAAACTTAGACAAATTGCCATTAAACATGAAAATAGATGATCAACCTCATTTATAATTAAATAAAGGCACTTCAAAAGCATGAGATGCCATTTTAAACTCATCAGTCTGGCAAAAGTGAAAAAGTTTAATGCTCATTATTGGTAGTTATGGGGGGAAAGGCACTTCATGTGCCCTTGAGGAGGTAGCTGCTGTGGCCTTTGGGACACAATTGGGCATCATCAGTGGAAATTAAACCCTGATTCTAGCAAAGTCCTCTGCTTGGAGGGAACATCATAGCTATGTAAATTTTTTTCCTGTGTAGAGTATCAATTGGGGCCTGGTTGTGACACTTACACTGTGACACTGTGACATTGTGACACTGTCTTCCATGTCAGAAGTCAGAAACGATAATGAAGTAGACGAATTTGTGCTTCTACAGAAAGATTTTAGGGTGTATTATATACTTTTTTTTTTTTTTAAGCAGGATACAGGGGCACCTGGGTGGCTCAGTTAAAGTGTCTGACCCTTGATTTCGGCCCAGGTCATGATCTCATGGTTCGTGAGTTCGAGCCCCATGTGGGTCTCTGTGCTGACAGTGTGGAGCCTGTTCAGGATTCATTCTCTCTCTAAGTAAATAATAATAAAAAAGGCAGGGTACAGAACAGTTTACGCTGATACGTGTTTATAATTTTCTCTGAAAGGACACGGAAAACTCTTAGCAGTGATTATCTTTGCGAAGGGGACAAGGGGAAGAGTTTTCCTATTCATTTTTTGTTTTTCTGCACTAGGTAATTGGAAGTCTGACCGTGTGCATATATTTTATTTTAAAGATAAAATTACTGAAGCACTGACCTGACTTAGGTGTAGGCCCACTGGCACTCTGTGTAGGGGAGACATCAAGACCTACCAAAAACCAGTGAGTAGCCCACATTGGGAAACTGCTGACTGAGAGGAGCTGAGTTGAACTTGATCATCTCTTGAAGAGGTTCTGACTTGCTTTACCTCCGGACCACTAGACCCGACAGATCTGGTCACTGGATGTAAAATTGGTGATCAGTTATGCCTTTTATTCCTTTTAGCTTGGTGACGTGCCTAGGACTGAAATTACCTGCAAATTCCCCGTGTGTCAGACTTTTAGAAGCTTCTTACTCGGGAGTGTTGCTTGTTAGCAGCTGTAGGCAGAGGGCTTTGAACCTCATTGTGGCCAGAAGGAGGTGTTGATGTAAAGGAGAGGAGAGTAAAGCACTTCCTTTCTCATTTGCAGAAAAATGGAATCCCTCTTTTAGGTGTTAATCATGGTCTTTGGTTTTTCTCTCCAGCGATTTTCTTTCAAGTGTAAGATTTTCTTTCAAGTGAAGCCTCACTGTGCAGCTATTTTCAGTTTTAGACTATTTTGGAAATGCTTCCTTGTTTTCTGTTGGGTTTTGCCCAGGACTCTGCACCTTTAAAAAGCCTGAGCCCACCTTCCTTTTGACCTTGAATTCCCAGCGTCACTGTCTACATACCTTGTATCGTGACCCTGCTATAAAGCATAGGTAACATTTGACCACTTGGTCGGTGCCAGGCGGTGTCTGCGTTTCTAGAGGGCGGTCCGGTGTCGTCAGGATCACGACTTCTGGAGTCAGACTAGGTTCATCTTTTAACTGTGGGACTTTTCCTCAGTGTCTTCATCTATATATTAGAAACAGTTGTAGTACTTCCCTCACAGAGTGGATACAGAGATCAAATTAATACACATAGGGTGTTTAGCACAAGGTAAGTACACGGGTGTAAGCTTTTATACACATTTGATGCGTGAATTTCCCCCATTTAATCATGACGGCACTCCTGTTGGGTAGTAGTTTTTCTGAGACCTTTTCTAGATAGGAATCAGGGACGCCTGGGTGGCTCAGTCGGTTAAGCCTCCGACTTCAGCTCAGGTCAGATCTCACGTTTGTGGGTTCGAGCCCCGCGTCAGGCTCTGTGCTGACAGCTAGCTCAGAGCCTGGAGCCTGCTTCCGGTTCTGTGTCTCCTTCTCTCTCTGCCCCTCCCCCTCTCATGCTCTGTCTCTCTCTGTATCAAAAATAAATAAAACGTTAAAAAAATTTAAAATAATAAAACAATAATATTTAGATAGGAATCAAAGTTAACTGACTTGTCTGAGGCCACTTAGCTGTTTAAGTGTTCATCTTTTTTTTTTTATTAGAAAGTAGCAGAGGCAGGATTCATATCCAAGTCTACCTTCAAAGCCAGTTCTCTTTGTTGTTCCTGTCCCCTTGGACAAAGTCTTGTGCAGCAATCCGTGGTCGCTGTGGGCTCCTGCATACTTGTAGTCCTGAGCCGAGCTGCGAGCCAAGGACTGTCATCATTCCCCTTTTCAAGACAAGAGAACTGACACTTGAAAAGGTTCTAAAGCTCCTTGCCCACAGTTTTATAGCTGGAAAGCAGGTGTCATTTGAACCCAGATCTGACTTCAGATTCATCCCCTTGACAGTTCTATTACTATCTTTTCTGTCTTTTAAAAACTGGATGAGGCATCTTAAGTTTTTTTAAAAAATGCTACTTGTTTTTAACCACATATTCAGATAGTTTAGAAACGTGTCTAGAAAGATTCACTGAAAGCTGATCGGGCTCCCAGCTGCCCCGTCCCCCTCCCAGGAGGCAGTAGAGGGTATCTGTGGTGCCTCATTCCCGAAGTCGTCTGTGCACACCCACAGTGTGTGTATATTGACCCAGTGGTGTGCGTCTTTTCACAGTGCTGTGTTAAACGACACGTCTACTCTTGTGCACCTCACCCTTTTCCTTGAGCAGTGCACTGTTGTGCCCAGAATTTAATATCGCCCCCAAAACCCAGAGACTGCCAGGGAGGCCGAATCACGCATGCAAAAGCAAAGGGCTTTATTACGAATTTAGGCCCGACCAGCCTAAACTTGGCTTACAGACTTCCAACAACACACTGGATCCACGTGGAGTGAGCCCCGAACATGGTGGGGCAGGGCCTTTTATGAGTTTGGGAAGGGGACTTACAGGAAATTGTGACACAGGTACAGGGGTCCAATCAGTATAGCATCACATCATTGACAGTAACTTTAACCAATTACAGAGTGGACCCGGGACCCTCACGTAGGGCGGGACTAGTCTTAACCTCCATCTTTAGGCCCGCCCCCAGAAATGTTGATGGTGTTAGCTGGCCTTCAAGGTCAGAGGGGAAACCTGAATCAGACCTGCATCCTGACCGTACCGTGGTGATTATTTCATGTCCGCGTGCACAGAGCTTGCGCGCTGGTTGCTTGCCGGTTGTGGAGTGGCCGTAAGTGCGGCTGTCCCGTGCGTTGTTAACCACGCTCCTCTTCACGCGCACGCAGTCCGTTTTGAACCTTTTGTCGTTCTGGCCAGTGCTGTAGTGAATTCCTGGGGCGCATGGGGGACGTGCGTTTGTAATTTCAGTGGACATCACTAAGATGCCTCCAGAGTCTTTGTTCCTTGTACACTGCACCACCAGCACCGGTCAGATTGTCACCTGGCAGGGATTTGAAATATTTTTTATCTTACTTGTTTTGTCATTCCAACCAATAAATGTTCACTGTTAGAAGTTTGGAAAATGCAGGAAAATGCAAAGAAGACGGTAAAAACATTTTGAATCTGCGGCGCCTGAGTGGCTCAGTCCTTTAAGCATCTGACTTCTGCTCAGGTCATGATCTCACTATATGTAAGCCCTGCATCAGGCTTGCTGCTGTCCGTGCAGAACCTGCTTCAGATCCTCTGTCTCCCTCTCTGCCTGTCCCCTGCTCATGTGCTCTCTCTCTTAAAAGTAAATAAGCATTTAAAAAAAATCAATAAAAAAGGAAAAACATTTTGAATCTTACATTAATGTGTGCATTTTGTATATATCTCTCAGAATTATTTCTATGTATATTTAATATCTGCATATACATACATACATAATTTTAGAAATATCCTACCTTTCTTTTGTTGTTACCTGATGATTCTAACAGCTTTACTGAGGTACAGCTTACAGATCCTAGATTTTGGTCATCGTAAGTGTACAATTCAGTGATTTTTAATAAATTTATGACATTGAACAGCTATTGCCATAACCCAGTTGTAGACCATTTCCATCCCCCATGAAAATCCCCCATGCCCATTGGCAGTCGATTTGTTACCTGATTTTCTTTGCTGTATTAAGTATTCATTCAGCAGATATTTATGGAGTGTCTGCCATGTGCCAGGCAGTTAATCTGGGTGATTGTTGATAAAAGAGAGAAAAATCTTTGCCCTGGTGGGCTCACTTTTTCTAGAGCTGACTGTGTGGTCTTCCTTCCCCTCCGTTTCATCATGACCTAGTACTCAGTACTCAGTACATACGTGTGCTGTGCATTAACGGTTCCCTAGAAGCGAGACATTTAGGTTGTTTTCATTGTTTTGCTATTGTAATTGAACAGACTTAAGGGTAAATTCTTGTGCCAACATCCGTGATTTTTGTTCCGACAGAGTGCTGGGTCAAGAGCACTGCCGGTCTGTGAGGCTTTCCTTACGTGGAGTAGGCGAGGCCCCGAGCCCCTCCTGCAGCACCGCCAGCTGGGTCATTTTAAATCTCAGGCGGGAAAAGATCATAATAGGACTGTCAAGGGCGCAGATCTGAAGTCAGATCTGGATTCAAATGATACCTGCTTCCAGCTATAAAACTCTGGGCAAGGAGCTTTAGAATCTTTCCAAGTGTCAGTGAGAAAGTTGTGTCTCGTGTTAATTTTTATTTGTTTGTTTATTGATGAAGTTTAGCACTTGATCTCTGTTTAAAGGCTACTTTCATTTTAAGAAATTTAACTTTTATTTATTTTTGAGATACAGAGAGAGCAGAAACAGAGGAGGGGCAGAGAGAGAGGGAGACACAGAATCTGAAGCAGACTCCAGGCTCTGAGCTGTCGGCACAGAGCCCCATGCGGGGCTTGAACCCACAAACCATGAGATCATGACCTGAACTGAAGTTAGACACTCAACTAAGCAAGCCAGTTAGGCACCCCAAGGCTATTTTAATTTTTTTAAAAAGCATCTTTGCTCATTTTTCAATTGTGTTTGCTTTTATTGATTTGTAAGAGTGTTATACTTCTTGTCTTTTGTTCATTTGGTTTTGGTCAAAAGTTAGTTTGTTTGTTTTTTTTTTTTTAATTTATTTTGAGAGGGTGGGGAAAGGGCAAAGGGAAAGGAAGAGAGAGAATCTCAAGCAAGGGCTTGAGCTCACAAACCATGAGATCATGACCAGAGCCAAAATCAAGAGTCAGATGCTCCACCAACTGAGCCACCCAGGTGCCCTCAAAAGGTATTTTATAGACATACAAAAATTCTTCTGTAGTTAAATCTCTGTTTCTTCCTCTGGTATCTGTCGTTGTATGCTTAGTAAGACCTTCTCTAGAAGTTATTTTTGGGTCTGTGTTGAGGACGGGATCTAACTTTATTATCCTATATTCATATTATCCAAGCAGCATCTACTTCAAAAATTCTTCCTTTTTCACTGATTGGAAGTGGCCCACAGGGCCCATCCTGGCCCAACCTCCGCCACCTTGACAGCCTCATGTGGGCTCTGTCCTTCCCCTTGCTCATTGCCCCACGTTCTCTAAGGCTTGTTTCCTTCCCGCTCAGGAAGGATGAGTCTCTGTGTGTGTCATTCCTTCTGTCTGGAAGGCTGGGCCCTTTCCCTGCAGCCAGCGCCCTGCCCAGGATAAAAGACCTCCTAGCTCTTGTCGTCATTCGTAACAAGAGAATCATAGCTCCCCTGGGCCCCCCTGGTCCTGATACCTGGAAGGCAGTACATACTTAGAGTGAATGCATTACAGCCTCATCATGCGCTTCGACATCTAGATGTTTAGGTTGTTGTTTTGTTGTTTTCCAAAAATTTTTCAGTGTTTTTTCTAGATCTATACCATCCCATGCGGTAGCCACTGGCCACATGTGGCTATTGAGCACTTAAAATGTGGTTGTTCCAAATTGAGATGTGCTGTAAGTGTAAAACACACATCATATTTCAAAGAGTTAGTATGAAAAAAAAGAATGAAAATGCTTCATTAATAACTTTCTAATATTGATTATATGTTGAGAATGTTTTAAATGTTAGGTTAAGTAAAAATGTATAAAAATTTAATACTGTTTCTTTTTAAACAATGCTAACTGCTAGAAAACACTACACGTGCTGACATCTTTCTGTTGGACAGCAGTGTTCTAGATGAATTGTAACATCAGTTTGTGAGGCTACTAAGAAGGCTCTTTGTTGGGGTGCATTATATTTATAAGCGTGATGTGTACCTTCATATACACATTTCTGTCCTTACCAAAATGTTACACTTTCCTTCTTGTAGATCCTATGTTTTGTTTAGCCCCCAGGTATATTATAGTTTTTGTTGCTATTGTTGGTTGCAACTTGTCATTATCTTACTTAACTTGTATTTTATGTACAATAGTTATGAAACACCCCATTTACTAGTTCCTGCTTCGACCAGGTTTGTTTCAGTGGTTCCCTTGTGTTTTCTGCGTAAAAAGGCCTGTTTGCCTTGAAGAGGAATGTCACCTCCTCTTTTCTAATGGCTTAATTTTCTCTTGTCTGTTGCTTTGGCCAGAACTTCCAGAACAATGTTAAGTAAAAGAAGTGATGGGCAGACAGCCTCGTATCCTCCCAGGCTCTAATGGGAATGCCTTTACAAAAAGTGTTCACCAGAGTGTGCACCAGGGAACCCTAACTCTTGGGAGTGTTTACAGGTGTAGGTTGGGAGAAGAGTTACACGCTAAAACGAGTGTGCAAACCACTGAGTTAAATAGAATTCTTGTCTGCAGGACTTTTCCGGTGGGTTATTCTGCTAATATATTGTTTAGTTCCTAGGAGGTAGGGGTATTGACACTAGCTCACGGGCTTGTGTTCTACTTGAATACATTTTGGGAAGGACAGATACAATGTTTCCTTTCTACAGATGGCGCTGCCATTGGTTGGCAGTAGGTACCGTTTATTATACTAAGTAAGTATATCAAGAGAGTATTAAGAAAATACTCTCCGTATTTTTTCCTTACTTTGAAAAGGCATTTAACTTTCTAGAATCCGTGTTTGGCATAGTTTTGATTTGGTTGTGTGGTTTTACTCCTTTGATTTACCGATGTGGCAGATTGTATTCATATAGTTCCTAACATGTAGTCATCCTTCTATTTGGTCACAGTATATTACTCTTTTAATAAGTAGTATTTCCGAGGATTTCCTTGAGGACTTTAAAATCTGTTTACTTAGGTAAAGTTGACAGTTGCCTTCTTTCTCCTGGTCACCGTCTTCTGGCATCAGATTTATGCCATATAAATGGAGAAGCTTTAATTTTTTTTTTTTTTTTTTGAGATGCCTTAAATGTTTTAACATGCATCTAAAACAGTGTGAACGGCCTGAGGATCCTTTATGCTTTGGCACTTCTGTTTCTTTTTGTTTAATTCTGCCAATTTATGTTACTCTAAAAATACGTCCTTTCCGCACAGATTTCAAATTGATTTCAATCATAACTCTAGGATAAATAAGGGCACAGCATTCCTTCTTAACTAAAATGTTTTAACTCAAGTTCTGACATGATAAAAAAAAAAAAGACTCTGATGTGATCTAGTCACAGTAACTGGCTGGTCCTTTCCTGCAGGAGTCAGATTTAATTGCACATTGTCGTGTCTTGTGTGGCCATGTGGTTTTTCTCCTTTGACTTATTGATGGGGCAGATTGTATTTATGTATTTCCTAACAATAGCCATCCTTTGATTTGGTTACAATATATTACTCCTTTAGTAGGTTGTATTTCCGAGGATTTCCTTAGAGTTTTGAAAGTTTAAAAAACTTTCTGAGTGATTATATGCTGTTCTGTATTCTTACTCTTTTGCTTTCTTTGGGTTTAATTTGTTTCTTTTCTGACCTCTTCAATGATTTTATTTATTTTTATTTGTTGTTTCATGACACTTTAAAGGGGCGCCTGGATGGCTCAGTTGGTGGTGTGTCCAACTTCAGCCGGATCACGATCTCATGGTTCATGAGTTTGAGTCCCGTGTTGGGCTCTACTGACAGCTCAGAGCCTGGAACCTGCTTTGGATTCTGTGTCTCCCTCTCTCTCTCCCCTTCCCTGCTTGATTGCTCTCTCTCTCTCTCTTTCTGTCAAAAATAAATAAACATTAAAAAAAATAAATAGGGGCGCCTGGGTGGCTCAGTCGGTTAAGTGCCCGGCTTTGGCTCAGGTCATGATCTCATGGTTTGTGGGTCCAGAGTCCCGTGTCGGGCTCTGTGCTAACAGCTCAGAGCCTGGAGCCTGCTTCAGATTCTCTGTCTTCCTCTTTCTCTGACCCTCCCCTGTTTGCACTGTCTCTCTCTGTCTCTCAAAAATAAATAAAAAACATTAAAAAATTTTTTTAAATAAATAAATTTGGAAAAAAATAGTAAATACTTTTAAGACACTGACTTCCCCTGTTAAAATTCGTTGTTGTTTCAAAATCCTCAACACTTTGTTCTGAAAAATTTAAAATATACAGAAAAGTTGGATTTTGCAGTAAACACCCATATACACCCACCATCTATATTCTATGCTTGTTAACGTATTACTGTGTTTGATTTATCACCTATCTATCCATGTCTTTTTTGGATGCATTTTCAAGTAAGTTGAAGACATGAGTAAATTTTACTCCTAAACCCTTCTTGCTGCAGATTTGCTGTGAGTTTTCTTTTTTTTTTCTAAATAACTTTATTCCTTTCTGATTTTCTTTTTGATTCAGTGCTTATTCAGGAGGCACTTATATTTCAGTTGGTTGGGTTTTAAGCACTAAAGTACAATTGTTAGATCTGATTTTGTCACCCTTTGGTTAGAGTGTATGGCCTGGGCTGTAGCCCGTACCCGTTTGTGAGCGATGCGGTGCTGCGGAGTCTTGGCAAGGGCAGCCGGCCAGTGCCCAGGTGTGTCCGCAGTGGGAGCGTGGCTGGACGGCGCTATGCTTGCGATCTGTCCATCACTCTTGTTGCTCCTCCTGTCTGTAACTCTTCACTGACAGGGGTTGAGCATTGCTCTGTTACCAACCCAAAGGGATATAAAGGGGTGCAGACCTAAAAGGGAAAAAATGCACATCAACATAACAGCTCAAAATCTAAACTAAAAAGGGCTTAGCTCCATTCAGTATATCCAGTGTGCTGTGTGCTTGAAAAACACCAACTGGAAACATACAAACAAGGCAGAACTTTCTTTAGATGAGTTTGTTTATCTTTTACAACATATTCCAAATTCTCAGAAGTAAGTGAAACAGGGAAATATTTTTTCTTGAGCTTAAAAGGACCTGACATATATAACGTGTGATAATTTTGATGAAGATGAGTGGTAGGCGGTTGGTACTGGCTGGTTGATCTTTAGGTTATATGACTTTCTGTGAATTAACCAAGACGTGAAAGACTGAAAATGAGCGCGAGGAAGAATGCTCTGGCGGACCCTCAGGAGGCATGGTAGCTCTAGTGGTGGTGGTGGTGGTGGTACGTGTGCAAGCTTGTGTTTATGCCACTTGTACTTGGTGAGGAGTCATTGGTAAATTCTGAAACTCTCTCTTTCTGCAGATTACGCTTCATGTCAGTAGAAATGGACAGCAGCAGTTTTATTCAGTTTGATGTGCCCGAGTACAGCAGCAGTGTTCTGAGCCAGCTAAACGAGCTCCGCCTGCAGGGGAAACTATGTGACATCATTGTCCACATTCAGGGTCAGCCATTCCGAGCCCACAAAGCAGTCCTCGCTGCCAGCTCCCCCTATTTCCGGGACCATTCAGCATTAAGTACCATGAGTGGCTTGTCAATATCTGTGATTAAAAATCCCAATGTGTTTGAACAGTTGCTTTCATTTTGTTACACTGGAAGAATGTCCTTGCAGCTGAAGGATGTTGTCAGCTTTCTGACTGCAGCCAGCTTTCTTCAGATGCAGTGTGTCATCGACAAGTGCACGCAGATCCTGGAGAGCATCCATTCAAAAATCAGCGTTGGAGATGTTGACTCTGTCACTGTCGGTGCGGAGGAGACGGCGGAGAGTCGCAATGGAGTTAAGGACAGCAGCTTCTTTGCCAACCCGGTTGAGATCTCCCCTCCGTATTGCTCTCAGGTCCGGCAGCCCACCACGAGCAGTGATCTTCGGATGGAGACGACGCCCAGCAAAGCCATGCGCAGCCGCCTGCAGGAGGAAGGGCACTCGGACCGAGGGAGCAGCGGGAGCGTTTCCGAGTACGAGATCCAGATAGAGGGAGACCACGAGCAGGGGGACCTGTTGGTGAGGGAGAGCCAGATCACGGAGGTGAAAGTGAAGATGGAGAAGTCCGACCGGCCCAGCTGCTCCGACAGCTCCTCCCTGGGGGACGACGGGTACCACACGGAGATGGTGGACGGGGAGCAGGTCGTGGCAGTGAACGTGGGGTCCTACGGTTCTGTGCTGCAGCACGCCTACTCCTACTCCCAGGCAGCCGCACAGCCAGCCAGCGTGTCCGAAGCCTTTGGAAGTTTGAGTAATTCCAGCCCGTCCAGATCCATGCTGAGCTGTTTCCGAGGAGGGCGCGCTCGCCAGAAGCGGGCGTTGTCTGTCCATCTGCACAGTGATCTGCAGGGCCTGGTGCAGGGTTCCGACAGTGAAGCGGTGATGAGTAACCCCGGGTATGAGAGCAGTCCCCGGGAGAGGAGTGCGAGAGGGCACTGGTACCCGTACAACGAGAGGTTGATCTGTATTTACTGCGGGAAGTCCTTCAACCAGAAAGGGAGCCTCGACAGGCACATGCGGCTCCATATGGGAATCACCCCCTTTGTGTGC
The DNA here is from genome assembly GCA_004023785.1 of Mungos mungo. Taxonomy (NCBI): domain Eukaryota; kingdom Metazoa; phylum Chordata; class Mammalia; order Carnivora; family Herpestidae; genus Mungos; species Mungos mungo. Next base: position 19,865 of record PISW01000428.1, on the reverse strand, counting down.
AAGTTCTGCGGGAAGAAGTACACGCGCAAGGACCAACTGGAGTACCACATCCGGGGCCACACCGACGACAAGCCATTCCGCTGTGAGATCTGCGGCAAGTGCTTTCCATTCCAAGGCACCCTCAACCAGCACCTGCGGAAAAACCACCCCGGCGTGGCCGAAGTCAGGAGTCGCATCGAGTCCCCCGAGAGAACAGACGTGTATGTGGAACAGAAACTAGAAAATGATGCATCGGCCTCAGAGATGGGCCTAGATTCCCGGATGGAAATTCACACGGTGTCTGATGCTCCTGATTAAGATGGTAACGAAGTGCACCCAAACAAAGCACATTGATCAATGCATATTTGTGATTTGCTTTGTTGTAATCTTTGGTTTTCCCAACCATCTGGAAATCTCTCCGTCTCTTGGCAGTTTTTCTAAGGTTTCTGGAAGGAACACTTCATTGTGTTTATCCTTTCCCCCGCCCTCCCTCTCCCAAGGAGCTCAAAGCATGAAGGGCAGCGTATCCAGGGAAAACACAGGCTGACAGTATTCCTCTTTGGCTGAACTCTTAATCCAAAATCTGCCAGTGATTTAGCGATGCCAACTGGTTGACCCTACGTTCTCTGCCAAGAGGCGTACTCTCTCGTGTGCGCGCTGGCACCAGTGCGTTTCCACGGCGAGAGACGAGGATGCCGTCAGCCGATACAAATGGGTAACCTTTTCTAATTTAAAATTACTTTTAAGGGGTAGTTAGACAATTTATATATATATATAATAAAGCGATTATTATATATATAGTATATATACATTCTCAAATTTGATTTTATTCTGGTTGAGGTGAATGTAAGAGGAATATATAATTTAATACAATGTGAACAGGGCTTTTGGCTCTGTCTCGTCCCCACCCAGTGTTGGGGTTTTGCCCCTTTATTTCCCTTACAAAAGAATGTTAATAGGTTTTCATATATATTAATCATTGTGTCCAAAAGCAAGCAAAGCAAATCACAGTGTTCGTAGCTCTGCTTCCTAACAAGTACATAAACCAAATGCCATAAAATGTATTCAACTCCAGTTGGAAACCGTTTGGAATTTTTGTTCGTCGTCCAGGAGGTAAGCTGGACGACCCGTGGTGCTGACCTTTTTACATATTGTAGTGTTCTATCCGCCGGCCCCAAAGGAGCAGTGGTTTTCAATGTTTGTACTGGCCTCCGAACCTACCTTCATTCCGTACTGTAGAAACATACCAGGTAACTAAATCGAATCACTCTACCACGAGTTAGCACTCGCACTGAAGGAAAGGGATTTGTAGATCAGTCTACAAAATTCTCCAAGCAGTGTTGTAGGTTTTTGGTTTTGTTTTTTGTTTTTTTTTTTCCTTCCTCTTTTCAAACAGCTAGTTCAGGTGCACAGCAACTTTTTCTACATGCAGTTCCCAGGGAAACTGCCGAACTTGGAATTTGTACTTTTTGTAAAGATATACTCTATGGGGATTGCAAGCAATATATCTATCTTAGTATTGTGTGTGCTGACAAGAGCCTCGGTGGCTCCCCCACTCTCAGTGTTTCCTGCTTCAAGAAACCAACAGTCAAAAAGCCCTCTAAGATACTCTGTGTGTCACCAAATCTGTGTGTGTCACCATTTTTTTGGTCACGTGGTGCTATTTTATGTTATGTATCTTTTAGGTCAGTATACTTGTAGAAAATGTGAAATCTAACAGTAATAGTGAATTTCAAGTGTTTTTTTTTTTTCTTCCTCTCTGAGTTTATAGCTTGAAAAGAGACCTCAAAAGCATGTGCTGGCAAACACATTACTGTATCAAAACGTACCTGAGTCCTATTTGAAAATACCTTTTATCAGGACTTCAGGAAGTGTCTTCAGCTCTGTATTTTGTTTACCTGTGTGCTTCTAGTAAACAAAAGAAGCTTTACGAGTTCCGTTCGGTACTGTGTACCCTGACAGAGTACGGAAGCGATTTGACAGCGAGTTTGGGCTGTGGGCCCGCCCTGCCCGCGGGATGGCCGCACTCCGGACTCCCTGCTGGGGAACCTTGGCTGCGACCCTGGCAGCCATTCGGCCTAAACCACCTAAAAGAAAAATAGCCACAAAAAGACACGACTTCAGAGGCGTAGGACTTAAAGGAATACAGAAATAAGACGTTTGCTGGTTTTCCATGCTTTTCTGGCTCTTAAAATACCAAGAATGGGGGTGGGGGGTGTTTGGGGGAGGTTTTGGGGTTTTTTGTTTTTGTTGTTTGTTTTTATCTTTGTTTTTTCGAGAACAGAAAATCATTCGGGCCCTTGTGTGTGATCGCCCCGGGGCGGTGGCGTGCAGGAGCGTGGCTCTGGCCACAGGGTCTGCTCACGCGTGAGCGGCCGCGCGCACAGCAGTGTTACTCCGTGCAGACTTCACTCTGGTCCCGCTGCTCCGAGGGGCGGCTCTTGCTAAACCGGGTACACATCGTATGCCTTTTCCTGTCAAACTGCCTAAGCAGGGGTGCGCGCCCTCCCCGAGGCACTTGCTCAACTCCCGGCCGAGCTGCGTGTCTCAGCGGGAGGCTGGCCCCCCAGTGTTTACCCACTTAAATGCGTTCTGGGGTTTCAGGTAAATGTTTGTGATTTTTTTTTCCTTACATGAATACGTTGGGTTTTAATTTTCTTTTTTTTTTTTTAAGAATTAAATGCAAAAAATTTGTGTGGTGATAACAAGTTAAGTTTGTGACAAGAAACGCCCAAATGGAGGACATGAGAGGTCAGGCTCAGGGAAGGAGCACCTCCTTTTCACTCAGGCTTGGGGCCTCCTGAGAGGTTTCCAGAGCATTCCGCGATAGATGAGACACGTCAGGAGGGGAGAGCACTTGGGGCAGGTGCCTCGAATATCCTGGTTCTTGTCACCGTTGTCGGTCTTAACCTTATTTACACGGAGTTGTTTGTATTTGTCGATTTGTTTCACTGGTTTGAGTTTACCAAAGAGTGACTTATCCAAAATTGTCTTTGACAAAACTATACATTGCTTTGATTGTACAGTTCAGGTTCAACCATTGTAATGGGACTGTTACGGGGCAGAAAATTGAGTTTCTCTCTAATAACCATGATTCCACGTTTCGCAAGTTCCACTTGCTCCCATTCATGTTGCTAACACTTTACCCTTTCCACTGCTCGCAGTGTTAAGATGAATTCTCAAGCCATAACCCAGTACTGTAAGGCTCCACAGGGCTTCGGGGGGCGGCGGCGCGGGGGCCGGCCCGAGCCGGGAGGGCGACTCCATCCAGAGCGGGCAGCGGCGGTTCGTTGTGCCTTGTCACAGGAGGGTGTGCCAGGAGGGTTGGCACGGCCCCAGGACAGACACCTGCTCCCCCCGGAGTCGCCTCCACGTCTCCGCAGACGGAGCGCGCTGTGTAACTCCTCAGAGCGACTCTTTTTTGGAACGCAAAGTCCCTCTCTCTGTACAGGTTTAAGTTAGATGTCTCGTTTCTAACAGATGCAAAAATCAGTTCCGAGAAAAAGCGATACGTGAAGAAACCTTCTACAGCAAAACATATCCTGAATTCATACAGGTCTGTTCATAATTGAGTCTCTCCTTGGGCTACCTTTTCAAATACGTAGACAATGTGAAGACAGTGACAGCGTCCTTTTCTAGAGGTGTTTCACCTGCAATTACAAACTGTGAAAACAAAGAATTTTCTACTTTACTAACGTTTGTGGGTTTTAAACAGTTCCTTTCGTTCTGATCAGTTCTCTCCCCTCTAATTTCTACTAAAGCTGTACATACATTTAGAAATTATATTTGTAAATACGGCACACGAAGACAAGTTCAACTTTTGGTCAGTGGAAAGCCTCCCAATTGGCTCTGCCTTGGCAGTTTTGGTTGTGCGTGTGTGTGTGTGTGTGTGTGTGTCTGCGTGCATGTGTGTGTGTGTGTGTGTGTGTGTGTGTGGTTGGTTTATTTTTTTTTTCTTTTGAACAGAAAGGATACTGTCGGTTCACTGTTAAGCAGAATATACTGTAGAACTAAATTGATAATTTTTCACTCGTCCAGAGCATGAGTAGATGTCTTTTTCTCATGACGGCAGTTATAACCAAGTCTTTGTTTTTCCCGTAGCCCAGACCACAGGCCTGCGTATGTTCGTGTGCGGTTTCGTTTTTTACTTTTATTTTTACAGCCTAGACTCTAGGAAGAATTTGCAGGAACACAAAACAAGGGCTGGGTGGGGGTGGGTGGGGGTGGGGGTGGGAATCATCTCTGTGAATGAGCTTTACTTTACAGAAATCAATGTATTTTATTTTAACAACTTTTTCTATTAGTTAACTGTGACTTTTGTTGTTGTCTTTGTTATTGTTAAATTCTGTAATGGTTTCCTGTGAAGCCTCCACTGAAAGGGACTCAAATATGCAACACCTAAACTATTTTCCAAGGGCACATGCCCCTTGAATGGTGCTTCTAGACTGGTCAGGGTTATTTATTAAATTTTATATATGAAAGTATTGGGGAATTATGTAAATTCTTTATATGGAACTATCTAGTTCATAAATCATAGATTTCATATTACTCAGTGCAACTGAACTGAACGTTCAGAAGAGTCATTCACATTGTTCCAAATTTGTAATGGTTGTCACACGCCACACACGTCTTCTTCAGTAAGTGCCAGAGCGTTCCCACTGTTTCTGCCCGGGGCGACCTCTCGGCCCGGAAGAGGACCCCGTCTTCCCCGGCTCCCCTCTGGGGCCGCCCCGACAGCAGGGTTCTCCAGGCCTGGAGTAAGCCTTGCAGCAGATTCAGTAGCCAGACCTCTTGCTGCCCCTCGGTGACGAGCATGCTGTGAATTCAACCTTGGACTTGCCGCCCAAGCCCTTGGTTGCTGCCCCGACCATAGTAAGAGGTAAACTTACCTGGTTTCTTTGAGAATGACCATTTTTCTAATGTGAAAACCATCTCTCTCACCACTTTAATTAGTAGGGCTAACATTTGTTTCCGTTATAAATGGTTGAGCAATTTGAATGACTTAACCCAGTGTCATTATCTTGCAATATAAACCGGTAACCTCACACGTCCACACTTCATCGCCATATGAAGTAAATGAAGCTAGCTAAGCGGATGCTGTATCAACTAGTAACTTGCCATTAAGGATTATTTTATAGCATGAATTTAAGACTATTTATTCAAATGATATTTTACTCTTGTATTCATTTTGTTTTAGATTTGTGACATGAATATTTCAGTGCTGCTTAATTTTGTTCTGAATTCTCGTTTCTTGCTTGTAAATGGCTTTTTTATGGTATAAAGTCAATGGAAATTGCTGTTTGTAAATAAAAATGCTGCTAGAGCAAATGCGCTGTGGCCTCCCTCTGTGTCTGCCCCTCTGGCCTCTGAGTCCCACCGGCTCTGCCGACGTCGGCCGTGGCACAATCCTGTAACCGCCGCTTTTGAGGGGTTTGGATTTCACAAGAAGCTCGTGTCGCCACCGAGGTGCTGGGAAGAGGAGAAAGAAGCAGGTGTATTTCTGTACACCTCTCTCTTGGGTGGCGGAGACTGACTGTCAGGGGCCCCTGTGTGCGCCCAGTCTCCCCTAGAACAAGTCGCTGGTGACTCCTGTGCCCAGCTCCTGGAATGTGCCGTGTTCACTCCCGCCAGAGTGGGGGGCTGCACACGTGGTGCCTGCTGCCCCCGGTCGTCTTCTCCCTGCAAGCTGGCTAACTCGTCCTCAGATTTCAGCCCAGGCCTCCCTCCGTCAGGGAACCCTTCCTACGGTCAGGGCCCTTTACCAGATCCTCCTGCCCTTCAGAGTATGTATTCCTCGTGTGTGTGTGGTGTCTTACATTCCAGCAGCTCAACGGTCTACTGGTTCTAGGAGTAGAGTTTAGCGATTCATCACTTACATCAGAGCACGTATATCAACTGATAATTGTATTTTTTTTTTTTTTATAATTGTATATTGATGAAGGAGATTGTTCAGCGAATGTCTCCCTCTAGCCTGTAACGGAAGCTTCATGACCGCAGGGATCCAGGGCTCTGGGAGGTTTGACCAGGGAGGGCAGTGCCGCGGGGAGACAGGCAGTGATTAACTTTGGCTCCTAGACTGCTGGGGCTGCCCTGTTCCTTGCTGCTCGCTGTAAAACGGGGCCTCCCTTCCCAGCAGGGCTCTTGTTCAAGGAAGTGGGCGGTGAGTTGGTCCCCAGTGTTAGAGCTCCGTGCAGGAACCGGCTTCACATGCTAGCTAGGGGCCAGGGTGGGGGGACTCCCGAGGCAATGAAGGGCTCGGTGGGGAAAGTGCATCCACCTCAAGTCCGGTTTCTACCCATGCCTGTGCCTGACCATGACCTCCTCTGTCCCGGTTTATCCAGAAGATGGGGTTGGACTCTCGTGGCTCAGATCATCGTGAGGCAATGGCTTCCGATAGGTTAGCTTTCTCCTGAAGGCTGGTAAGGCAGCCCAAGGTCAAGAGTCAGGGCTGAGCCTCCCTGACAGGGCTAGAGGAATACCCCGAGGGGATGTGGTTCTGGAAAGGGTAGCACCACTTGAGCAGATCCACTGAGTTGGAGCTGGGGTTGTGTAGACCATTGAGCTGCTTTGCTGACCAAGGCCACCGGCTCTTTTCATTTGTCCCGAAGGCAAAGGCAGGATCCTTTGGTTTCTTCCTATTATAATTCATATAACTGGCTAAACCCTTCTGGCTTCAGGGATGTTTAGGATGTCCTTTATAATGTCAGAGGACTCCCACACTCCCTAATTGCTTGGCTGATTTTCATCCCTGTTGCCTTGGGCCTTTTCCTTGAAAGGCCCTCAAGGCTGAAGGACTTTTATGTTTAACACCCTGTGAAGTTTTCCACAACAGGCCTAGCTTGCATACCTTTTGTCAGCAAAAAGGACTCAAAACCTTTCAGAACACAGATAGCAGAGAGAGGCCACTTGGAAGGAACTATGCGGAACCCAGCGACTGGGGGCATGCTGGGGTACTGTCACTGCGTCACTGTGGAGCCCTCACTAGGTGATTGCTGCCCGCTGCGCGGCGGAAGGTGTATAACGAAGCCTGTTGACCTTGCTGTCGGTGGAAAGAACGGACTTTTATTAGAGGGGGTAGGAGGGGGTATGTCTACATTAACAGTGGGTATAATGCAGTCACCCGCACAGCAGGCTCGGCAGAGCCGCGTCCCTTTCCTGTCCATCTTTGAAAGAGGTTGCTTACTAGGGCTTCTTTTGTTCCTGCATCTGACCTAATGGAGCTTGGACCTAATCAGACCGAGGCTCTGGGGGACAGTGACATTCCCATTTGTAGTGGCTGGCGAGGTGTTGCTGGCAGTCGTGGTGCCTCCACTGCGTCCCCCCACTTCCATGACGAGGTCACAAGCCCCCTTCAAGCTTTGCTGCAAAGGCAGTGAGGTCCTGGCACTCAGAACATTTCCTCATCCCTTTTGGCCTCGGCTTCGTACTCTGATCAGCCCTTGGGCACTTCTTCACATCCCACTCAGGATTTGCCCTGTTGTCCTTCCCCGGGTGCTGGGCCCCAGTCTTGGCTGTGAACAACCCAAAGCTCCAAGCTAGACTGGATCCCGCCAGTTGGCTCATCCCACCTTCAGGTGCCATGTGTGTGTCTGTGTTCTTGGAAATGTGCAAATTACAGGGGAACTCATTTGGAATTCTGCCCCCTTCCCCGGACTGCTCAACTTGGCAGGGAAGGACCCTTACACTCTCACGAGAGTAGGAAGGCTCCTCCCAGACTGCTTGCTCCCTGACTCCCAGCACCGAGATTCCTAGGTAGTAGTCGTCCATGGAAATAATCTCCAGTCCCTACTTGATGGTGGAAATTGGCTATCTCTCAGGAGGCTCTGCATCCCTGACAGCTCTTCATGATCACGTTCTTATCTTGAGCTTAAAATTTGCCTCCTTGGAGTCGGACCCTTGGCTCTCCCACTCCCCAGGACCACATATGCTTTAAATATTCGGTGGGAACATTAACAATCTCCTTCCAGCCATCTCTGGGCTTCTTTAGGTTAAATGTGTCACAGGGCTATGTTCTACGGCTCCTTGACCAGGACTTGGGACAGGCAGAGTGACCTTCCTCAAGGAGCTTAGCCGCCTCCAATGTTAATACTTTGCTAAAGGCAAAAGGCAACTTTAACTTGACATTAGCCTGACCTCCAGGATCCTGTAAATCTATTTTAACGTTTGAAAATCCCTTTGGAAACTTCCTTTATCTCTACTCACTGCCTCCCCCCCCCCAAGACATAGGTTAGCAATCATCCTCCAAACATAGGGCCCACTTATATACATCTGAAGGGTCTTGTGACTAAGGTTTGCTAGACAGTAGTAAATGACCTTCCCCGAACAACAGCTAGCCCCTCAAGGTCTTGGAAACATTGCTTCCAAATTCCTTAGAGACTTACACTATCCTAACCCCCTCCCAACTTAGAAGGAGTATATAATGAGCCGCGCCTCACAACCCCAGTGCAACTCTTTCTGCCCGTGGGTCCTGTCCCTGTGCTCTAATAAAACTACCCTTTTGTACCGAAAACGTCTCGAACATTCTTTCTTGACCGTTCACTCCCAAACCCCAACATTTCGTATCATCTAAAGTCTAGGCCAAGGGAACATTCTTCCCTTTTCTGCCTGCCCACCTCCCTCCATTTCAGGGCTTTCACAAATATTATTATGAGACATGTTCCTTGCAGAATTTTGTTGGAACCGAAGTGGCGGAATCCACAACTTGGAAGAACACTTCTCTGGCAAACACGTTACTTTCGTGTGACTTATTCTAACTAGCCTGTCTCTGCCAGGCATTCTGTACAGTGCATATCCAGGCCCCTGGAGCTGTGTTCAGTGGGTTTTGGTGTTTTTTTTTTTTTACCCCCTCCCAAGCTGCACTCTTTCCACTTCTCCAAATATTAATGTGAGAATCAAAAGCCACCTTCAGTTTGGGAGATCTGGACTCTGAGAAGGGATTCTTGCCTCTGAATTTCCTCTGAGGCTCCACAAGCATTCTCTTTGAGAGCTTCCCCTCCCCGTGGCCCCTCGATTCTCTCCCACTCTCCCGGGGTGCTCTGGCTTTCTTGACCTCATAGGCTGCTGGCACTAATTCAGTTGAGCAAAGAGATGCCCGCCTTGAGTGTATTGTTGTAGAGGGAAGGCAGTGGAGCCATTTGCTGGCTTCATCTCACTTCCTCTTTGCCTTTTCAACCCAACTGCCTCCCCACGTTCTGGCCTCGCTCACCCCTTCTTGCCTGCCAGCCCCTGGCCAGGCGGGTGGTGAAATGGGAATGACATCAGGTGTTCAATCATTAAACTACGAGTTCCGTCCTTTTCCTTCACTGCATGGTCCTCCTTTGCCCAGGGTGGCCTGCGAACCTCCTGCCACCTGGTGAAAGGCCCCACTTTAGACTGCAGTTAGGGGACGAGCAGCCACAGGCCCTGTGAGTACTGGGGACTCCACCTGAAGGTCAACCCAGCACCTGTCTGCCTACAATTTTACTTGGGGAGGTATTTCCCTTTATAAAGTGTCAGGTGCTCTCTGGGTATGATGGTCTGAGCCCAGATGGAAAGAACTGGGCTCTGTGTGGATAACTGAGGCGTAGAGCCTCATTGACTCCCCCAAGGAAGCCAGTGACATGGCCTAGTAACCCTGAGTGCCCTCCGAGGACAGAGGACCCAGAGATCGGGTATTCTGCACCTGGGATTTGTCCTGGGCACTAACACGGCTGTCCTGTCAGGTTCTGAATGCAGAAGTCAGATGGTCTGACCATGATTCCACGACACCACTGCCTCCTGAAAGAATTACTTTATTATGAGTCTTTGCCAGCCAGCCAGAGTGCAAGCAGGGGAGGGGCAGAGAGAGAGGGAGACACAGAATCTGAAGCAGGCTCCAGGCTCTGAGCTGACAGCACAGAGCACAATGTGGGGCTCGAACCCACAAACCATGAGATCATGACCTGAGCCAAAGTCAGGTGGCTTCATCAACTGAGCCACCCAGGCGCCCCAACATTTAAAAGAAACTGCTACTAATCCTTCACTGGATATATAGTGCATTCCCTTGGCTGGAACCAGTGGACATCCTGCAAGTGGAGACCTCTGGCTTAGGGCTAACATTGCCTGACACTAATGTTGAGATCCCTTAATCCACAGCCTGCCGAAGGGAGGAGGGACCGAGAGACCCAGTCTCACGGAGGGGACCCAGCTAAGTGAGGAAGAGGCAAGACCAGAAACAAAATTCAAGAGAATTAAATAGTGAATTGTAGAAAAATGAAACTATGAAGAATCTTGTTTTTTAAAAAAGGAGGTGATGACTTCTTTGCTTTTGTAGTAGGGAAGATCTTTTTAAGGATAAGAAATGGAAAAAATAGGTTTGACTATACATGATGTAAAACATGTTTACTGGAAGCAAAACAATAACAGCAACACCAAAACCACTACAAGTTTAGAAGAAAATTTGCAATATATTGAGCAAGAACTTTTTTTAAGTTTATTTATTTTAAGAGAGAGCATGTACACACATGCATGGGAGGGGCAGAGACAGAGAGGGAGAGAGAATCCTAAGCAGACTCTGCGCTGACAGCACGGCCCTCCATGGGATTTGATCTCACGAACTGTGAGATCATGACCTGAGCCTAAAAGTAAGAGTCAGATGCTCAACCAGCTGAGCCACCCAGGTGCTCCTATAGAACAAGACATTGTAAAATTCATTTAGGGGCTTTGGATCTGACTTTGGATCAGGTCATGATCTTGAAGTTTGTGGGTTCGAGCCCTGCATCAGACTCTGTGCTGACAGCTCAGAACCTGGAGTCTGCTTTGGATTCTGTGTCTCCATCTCTCTCTGCCCCTCCCTCATGCTCTCTCTCTCAAAAATAAATAAACATTAAAATTAATTTTAAAAGGATGAAGAGTCTAATTTTATTTTATTTTATTTTATTTATTTATTTATTTTGAGAGAGCATGAGTGGGGAAGGGGCAGAGAGAGATGGGGAGAGGGAGAGAGAGAGAGAGAGAGAGAGAGAGAGAGAGAGAGAGAGAGAGAATCCCAAGCAGGCTCTGTGCTGTGAGCACAGAGTCCAATGCAGGGCTCGAACTCATGAACCATGAGATCATGACCAGACCTGACATCAAGATTTGGGCACTCAATTGACTGAGCCACCCAGTTGCCCCTGAAGAGTCCAATTTTAGAAAGGGAAATGACCTAAAGAAACAGTCCACAGAAGAATGTATACTCAAGGCTAGTAAGTTCATAGTAAAGATGTTTTACTTCTGTGGAAAGCAATCAGAACAATAATGAGGGACCATTTTCTACTTATTCAGGGGCAATACCCAGCGTTGATGAGGGGGTGTGGGGAAATGAGAAGACATACTCTATGCTGGACATAAAAGTCCAGGTAACATCTCTGGAAGGTAGATTGGTACCATGTTTCAATATTTTATTTTATTTTTTTAATTTATTAATGTTTTATTTATTTTTGATACAAAGAGAGAGCATGAGAGAGGGAGGGGCAGAGAGAAGGAGGCACAGAACTGGAAGCAGGCTCCAGGCTCTGAGCTAGGTGTCAGCACAGAGCCGGACGCGGGGCTCGAACCCACGAACGTGAGATCTGACCTGAGCCAAAGTCGGAGGCTTAACTGACTGAGCCACCCAGGTGCCCCTGTTTCAATATTTTAAATAAGGATCCCCTTTGACACAGCAATACCACATTTAAGGACAGTAAAACAAGAAATGATCCAACAAGATGAATACATTCATTCCAGTGCTGATTATAATACTGAGAAGTTGGAAGCCACTATAATGTTCATTGGTAAGTCTGGTACATTGCTACAATGCTATGGTAGGGAATAATTTAAAATAGTGACGTAAATGTGTAAATAAACCTTTACGTCATGGAGACATGTCCATGACATATTGTTGAGTGTGGAAAAACCTAGGCTGTATGAAACTCTTTAGGTTAAACTACATACATGTACACACAACATATGATAGATACCACGTTATATAATAATTTATACATAATGGCCTCGTGACCCCTATGCACATCTATATTTATTGAAGGAAATCATGTTCATGAGGTGAAATATAAATGCTTTGTAAATCCTAGCAAATGGGAGCTGAGGGTGGATAGGGCGGCTGGAGACAGATGTTGAGGTATATTTTATTTCATATTAAGAAATTCAGATTTTACCCTCTGTCCATGGGGAGGCAGTAGAACTCAACTCAATGAATATTTATGGAGTGTCTACTCTAGAAGATGCCACAGTTGAAACGGCTTTTTCATAGGGCATGTGGCCGCAGAGAGCACGGCTTGTATCGGGGAGGTCAGCCAGTCGGCTCTCAGGGTAGATTGCCCTGGGGACTTCCCCAGGTCTAGAGCCAGCCCTCAGCCTTGACCAACGAGAAACCTGACTTTGGAACACAGGGAAAGTGGGGCTGAGTCTAATACTGACTCGCACTTGCTAAGTGCAAAGACTAAAGTACAGAATTAGGATGCTGCCATGTTGGGGCGCCTGGGTGGCTTGGTTGGTTAAGCATCTGATTCTTGATTTTGTTCAGGTCATGATCTCACAGTTCATGATTTCAAGCCCCCGTCAGGCTCTGTGCTGACAATGCAGAGCCTACTTAGGATTCTCTCCCTCTCCCTTTGCCCTGCTCTCTCTCACTCTCTCTCTGTCTCTCTCAAAAATAAATAAACTTAAAGAAGATAAAAAAAAATAAAGAAAATATATTTACAGTATGGTACTGTTTTTATTTTTAAAATCCATGTATAAGTCGATGCATACAGTGCAAATGCATGTTGTACAAGGATCAATTGTACTGTTGATTAGTTAACATTGAACTCATGACCAACAGCACCATAACTCATGCCTGAACTGTTTGTTTAACACCTGCACTGTTTCACTCCGGCCCATCACAGCCTTCTGTGCTCAGGAACACTGTGCAGCACCTCAGCATTAGGCCCAGGGATAATTTTAAACAGTTAAATCACCAGAAGGAGCACAAAAATGAAAAACAGGGTGTGAGAGAGGCTGCGGAGGCTCCTATACTGTGGGAGCAGTGAACATGAAGGCACAATGTCACCTTGTTTGACCTCTGGTAGGAATGTGCACATCAGGCCACTAAAAGTTTATGTGTCTGTGAGTGACCTTGGAAGTGCTGTAAGTATTTATTTTTCGGTTACAAATAAATTTTAGCACTAGGCTGCTTCCCAAATACAGAAACCGTTAATAGGGTAACTGTACGTCCATTTTACCATGCCCACTTCTACCATCCACTAGGGCAATTCAGGTATTTCCATGTTCACTGAGAATTGGCCATTGTTTTTACCAGAAGCCACTCCTGTAGCTGGGGTCCTTGCTAGGATGTTAAAGAAAGTGTCCTAAGAACATGTTCTTGCCTGTCCAGACTTGCATTCCAGCTTCCTTGCTCAAGCACCCACAGAATCCGGCCTGAGGGGTGCTCCCCTGTCTCAGTACCTGCTGGCTAATTCTTGCATTTTTCAAGAATATGGTCTATTTTTCCCCTTATCAGGTCTGGAGCATTCCGGAGCGAGGTTATGCTGGGATTTAACCCTAGTTGCCCAGCCCGGCAGCCTGGAGGGGCGGTGGGGGCACCTGTGAAGGGCCTCTGTAGCACCCAATAGCACAGGGGTGGCTCCTGTTCTCACCAAGGAAAGGTGTTCTAGCCTGGCAAGCCCAGAGGGCCTCGGGGTGCATGTTGCAGAGTCAATATCCTCAGATTTCCCTGGTCCACATTTTAGGATCCTAGGTTTTCTCTACCAGGGCGCTGGCCTTCATCCAATGGACTCTCCTTGGCTGTGGGAACCAGGGGCTTCCAGCATCTCTGGAGCTCTAGACTCTAACAGTGAGATCTTCAGCTGCCACTGAAGTGTCTGTCTTCCACAACCACATGTGATGAGGGTCCCTTTGCCAGCTGCTTCCAGAGTTCCCTGGCTCTTTCCCTTAGCCATTAACTGCTCCTTGACGGCTTTCAGTCTCTCATCATCCTTCTGTAATACGGCTTAGGTGTAACCAACTGACTTCCTCTGTCTTTGTAGACATTGTTCTCCCGATGTATTTTATTAAAAAAAAAACCACTTTATTTGTTTATTTATTTTAAGTAGGCTCCATGCCTAGTACAGAGCCCAATGCAGGGCTTGAACTCATGACTTTGAGATTATGACCTGAGCCAAGATCAAGGGTTGGACACTTAACTGACTGAGTCACTCAGGCACCCCTAAAAAAGCTTTTTTACTTTTATTTTCTTTTTAAAATTTTTATTTAAATCTTTTAAATTTTTTGATTGTTTTTAAAATTCCTTTTAATGTTTATTCATGTTTGAGAGAGACGGAGCATGAGCGGGAAAGGAGCAGAGCAAGAGGGAGACACAGAATCCGAAGCAGGCTCTTGGCTCTAACCTGTCAGCACAGAGCCCAATGCGGGGCTCAAACCCACGAACAGTGAGATCATGACCTGAGCTGAAGTTGGACGCTCAACTGACTGAGCTACCCAGGTACCCCTATTTTTTTTAATGTTTATTTATTTTTGAGAGGGAGAGACAGTGGGGGGCAAGGGCAGAGGCAGAGGGAGGCACAGAATCTGAAGCAGGCTCCAGGCTGTGAGCGTGAGCACAGGGCCCGACACAGGGCTCGAACTCACAAACTGTGAGATCTTGACCTGAGCCAAAGTCGGATGCTTAGCCAATGTGGGGCTTGAAGTTATGACCCCAAGTTTCAGAGTTGCATGCTTTACCAACTAAGCCATAAATTTTAAATGCTGGCATCACAGCACCCACCACCGGATTCTCCTCCACAGAGATATTTTCCCAGGTCACCAAAAGTGAAACCTTCAACACCTGAGCCATCATCTTTTTCCAAGGACTATCAGGAGGGCATCCTCTGCCGGCTGGGCAGTGGGTAAGCCAGTCCTACATCTGCGTCTTACCACCTGTCTTCCCTGACTACTGCTGGTACTTTTTGTGCCAGTCCGGATTCATTGAGAAGCAGATGCTATACAGGATCCAGCATGCAGCGATTTTAGTAGGGAAATGGGCAGGGCGCTCAGGGAGGTTGGGAGAGCCGTGAGACCGTGATGCAAATCTGACCCCAAGTGAAGGAGAGAGGGAAGGAAGTGTGTGGAGGCATCCTGTACCACCATGTCGTCTAGAGGAGGTTCAGCAAGGCTGTTGAGGAGTCCTGGAGTCCAAGATGATCATCAGAGAAGTCTCACTGTCACCCAAGGGCAGGCCTGGGTTCGAATCCCTGCGATGGTCCGTCATTGGGTGCAGCCCACACCTAGTGTTGCCTTAGTGCAGATGCTTTGTTGGCTTTCGGTAGTCCGAGGTCTGCAAGGTGCATTCTCGTGGCCACTAAAGGATTAACTCACTTTTCCTCAGGAGAACCCTACAAGGCAGGTACTCTAAATATTACCTTCTCATACGTGAGAAAACTTGTCTAAGGCCACATAGCTGGGAAGTGGCAAAGCCATCATTAGTTTCTAGAACTGACCAACGAAAACTTTGTTCTCAACTCCTGTTCTTCCAGTCTCCCCTCTGCTGCCCATGTTGATGGCTGCTTCCCCTTGGGGGCATCTCACCATTGCCACTGCTATCTGTCCCCCAAGAATGGTGCTCTTTTCTAGACCCTATCCTCTGCCTCCTGATGCCCCCAAAGACAAAAGCCCCCACCATCTGGAGAAACGCTGCATTCTAGAATCCTCGCTGTACCGGGGCACTGACGGCTTCTGCACAAAGCTGCCTCTTGGACACCAGGACAGGGTGGGCCGAGCCTCTGTATTAGTTATATGTTCCTGCGTAACAATTTTATCATAAATGTAACAGCTTAAAACAACACTCATTTGTTATCTCGGAGTTTCTGTGGGTCGGGAATCTGGGTCAGCTTAGCGGGGCCCTCTGCATCAGGGTCTCACAAGGCTGTAATCAAGGTGTTGGCCAGGGCTGCACTCTCGTCTGAGGCTTGACAAGGTAGGGGTGTGCTTTTGAGCTCATGTGATCGTCAGCATCATTCAGTCCTTGCACGTTGCTGGACCGAGGGCCCCAGTTTCTTGCTGGCTGCTCTCGGGTCCCTGCTGCGTGGTTTCCTCCATAGAGCAACTGACAACAGTCTGCTCTTCGAGAGGAGCAGGACAGAGTCTCCCAGAAAGATGTAACATAATATCATATATCCTAAAGCCTTTGTTTTATTTTATTGGTTAGAAGCAAGGCAGATCCTGCCTACACTCAGGGAAGGGGATCACACAGGCCAAGGGCATCGGGAGGTGCAGGTTGTGAGGGCCACCCTAGAGTCTCTATTCCACAGCTTTCCTGTGGATTGGCATCTCTAATGGAAACAGCTCCTCGGGCTGTTTCAAAGCTTGGCTCTCCACGAAGTACAGGTCTACAGAGAGGAAGTGGGCCTGGGAGATTGCCCCTTGGTGACTTCTCCAGCCCTCCTTTCCTCCCGTGGTTCAAAAGTTCCTTCCCTTCATTGAGAGTGACTCAAACACCTGAGCTGCTGCAAGCACCCCACCAGTGCATCACATGTTAGAGAGGAGGCAATGCAGACACCACTGAATGCAGCTGATCTCCGTATCCTGTTACACAGTGTCTGAGCACGGGTGTGACATGACTGAGCTGACTTTACGATCACTTAAAAAAAATTTTTTTTAATGTTTTTATTTTTGATACAGGGAGAGACAGAGCATGAGAGGGGGAAGGGGCAGAGAGAGAAGGAGACACAGAACCGGAAGCAGGCTCCAGGCTCTGAGCTAGCTGTCAGCACAGAGCCTGACGCGGGGCTCGAACCCACGAACATGAGATCTGACCTGAGCCGAAGTCGGAGGCTTAGCCGACTGAGCCACCCAGGCACCCCTATGATCACTTTTAAAAAAAACAGCTTTGTTGAGATACAGTCTATACGCTATATAATTAAAAGTGTAATGGCTTGTGGTATATTCAGAGTTGTGCAACCATCCCCACAATCAGTTTTAGAACATTTTCATCATCTTAAAAGGAAACTCAACATGCCGTAGCCAGTGCCCCCAATTCTTTCATCTCTCAAGCCCTAGACAACCACTAATCTACTCTCTCTATAGATTTGCCTGTGCTGGACATTTCATATAAATGGAATCATATGTGATCTGGCTTCTTTCACTTAGCATGTTATCAAGGTTCATCCGTGTTGTAGCATGAACCAGTACTTCATTTCTCTTTATATCCCATTGTGTGGATTTGCCACATTGTATTTATCCATTCATCAGTTGATGCACATTAGGGTATTTCCACTTCTTAGATATTATAATATTGTTCTGGACATTTTTGTACAAATTTTTGTATGGATGTATGTTTTCATTTGGGTATGTATCCAAGCATGGAATTGCCGGGTCATATGGTAACTCCAAGTGTAGCCTTTCAAGGTATTGCCAGGCTGTTTTCCAAAGTGGTTGCACCAGTTTACGTTCTTACCAGCAGTGTGTGGGGGTTCCAGTTTCTCCACCTGCCCAACTCTTCTAATTGTCCATTGTAAGTGTTACAGCCGTCCTAGTGAGCGTGAAGTGGTACCTCATGGTGGTTTGGATTTGCATTTCTCTGATGGCTGATGATATTGAGCATCTTTTCATGTACTCCTTAGCCATTTGTACACCTTCTTTGGAGAACTCTCTCTTGAAATCCTTTTCTCATTTTAAAATTGGGTTTACGGGGCACCTGGGTGGCTTAGTCGGTTGGGCGTCCAGCTTTGACTCAGGTCATGATCTCACGGTTTGTGAGTTCCAGCCCCAAATCAGGCTTTGTACTGACAGCTCAGAGCCTAGAGCGTGCTTCCAATTCTGTGTTTGCCTCTCTCTCTCTCTCTCGGCCCCTCCCCTCATGGCCCTCTGTCTCTCTCTCTCTCTCAAATATAGATATACATTAAAAAAAATAAAATTGAGCTTACAGTAATGTTTTCATGTACTACAAAAGAATCTATGTTCGCTGAAGAAAACTTAGAAGTTATGGACAAGCATAATAAAAATAACAGATGCCATTTGGGGAGGTCCCTGGGTGACTCAGTTGGTTAAGCATCCAATTTCGGCTCAGGTCATGATCTCATCATTCATAAATTTAAGCTCCATGTCAGGCTCTGGAGCCTGCTTCAGATTCTGTGTCTCCTTCTCTCTCTGCCCCTACCTGCATGCACTGTCTCTCTCTCTCTAAAATAAACATAAAAAAATTAATAGATGCCATTTGACAAGCATATATTACAAGCACGGTCCTAAACTCTTTCCATGCTTGCCCTGCACCACACAGGTAGCAATAACAATAGCTAGTATTTATTAAGCTCCTGTTAGGTACGAGGCTCTCTTACACATATCATCTCATTTAATCCTCCCAAGTCTTTCTGAACAGGCTGCTGTTTTCAGCATACTCATTTTTCAACAAAGAAACTGAGCCACAGGGACGATAAGTAACTTTTACCTGCACGCAGCTTGCTGAGTTTGGATCCAGCTTTTGTACTCAACCACAACCCTGTGCATTTCTGAATCCAGGGCTTTTGAGCAGAGCCATTGCATTACATTGTCTTTTGCGCTCCTTAAGTAAAATAAAGCATCTTCTTTGATGATGATGATTTTCTTAATGCAAAATGGCAGAAACTTCCCTCTGAGATCCTTGAAAACTTAGAAATGGTTTAATTTCCACTGACTTTCTTTCTGTTAGGTCCTTTCCTTTTTTCCTCCATAAGCTTTGGGAAACACAGGAACCAAATCTTTCCATACTTGGATGTGACTTCTAAATGAATTTGAAAATTGTCAAAATGACGTTCTACATGTTTTTGTGCCCAAGAATGAGTCGGAGAAAGGGAGACTGTCGGGGCTCCCTACTGTGGTTCTGGACTTCCAGGGTTTCACAGATCTGTTTTTGCAACTTGTTACCTCTGCAACTGTAATCAAATGACTTAACTTCCCTGCTCACCTCTTCGTGTCTGGCACAGAGTAAAGGATGTGAGAGCAGAGAGACAAGGGACAGGCTCATTTCCCCGCTTTGCAATTGTGTGGTCTTGGGCAAGTCCCTGCACCTCGTGGGGCCTAATTTCCCCAGCTGTAAATGGGAGGACCCACGGCTCTCTGAGTTTTCCTCTGACTCTGACGTTCTGTGTTCTGTGCCTGCCTCTGAATGGATTGAGCATTGAGGTGATGTCTCTCACAAAACCATTTTTGTTGTTGTTGTTCAAAAGGATAAATCCTAGGTAGGGATTTCAAGGGGAAATTGTAGAAGGCATGGAAGGATGTGCGGGGAATAAGATGCACTGCTATTTCTAGGAAGAAAATGGGCGTGGCGGGGCACCGAGAGGGGTGTGCGGGCAGCAGGGAGCATCCTTACAGGCTGAGAGGGCGTCCGCAGGCAGGAACGGAGGCCGAGGCCAGCGAGGACCAAAGCTGCAGCGTCTGCGCACTGGCGCGCCCAGCCGGCCGATTTGCGTGTCCCCGCCTCTGCGACGAGCTGGTTGGGTGCGCTGGTCTGGTGCTGCGCACCGATTGGCTGGGCGGCCCGCCGCTCAGGCCCAGGAGCGGACGGTTCCTACTGCGGCTGGGCACCGGCCCCGCTCCCGCGTCGGCCTGCGCTCCAGCTGCGCCCGGCCCGGCCCCGGCCCGGCTCGGCCCGGCCCCGGCCTCCGAGCGAAGGCGCCGCTGCCGCCTGGGCCGCTCCCAGGGCCATGAGGAGGCGGCGGCAGCCACTGCGGCCCGCGTCAAGGTGACCGGCCGGGACTGCAGCGGCGGCGGCGAGAGCGGGCGGTGAGAGGAGCGGCCCGTGGGGCGGGGCGGGGCGGGGCGGGGCCCTGAGGGCCGGGCCGCAGGGAGCTGCAGGTGCGGGGGGCGGGACCCGGAGGGGCCGCTGGGCCGGGGAGGGGCCTCGGGGAGAGAGGCGGGGTCGGGGGGCAGCGGTGGTGTCG